>JAHHZJ010000231.1:0-20294 GCA_021437245.1 Aegilops speltoides | reverse complement strand
AGTCCTTTTCGGTATTTCGGGATGTTCTTGACCGCTGTCGTGATCCCTCTGGATTACTTTGGTACCTCCCTGAGGCTTATAGCAAGGCACACTCAGTGCAGGTACCAGACATTGCATACATGATAGAGAGTATGGCTGAAGCATAGGAACATCTTTCATTTTCTCTCTATCTACTGCGGTGGTCAGACGTTGAGTCGACTCAACTTCACACCTTATGGCACAGGCAAGAACCCTTTCTTTAGCTTGATCCATTTTGAACTTCTTCAAAATTTTGTCAAAGGTATGTGCTTTGTGAAAGTCAATTAAGCGTCTTGATCTGTCTCTATAGATCTTAATGCCCAACAATAATAAGCAGCTTCACGAGGTCTTTCATTGAAAAACTCTTATTCAAAGTATCCCTTTATGCTATCAGAAATTCTATATCATTTCAGATCAGTAATATGTCATCTACATATAATATCGAGAAATGCTCTGAGCTCCCACTCACTTTCTTGTAAATCTGAGGCTTCTCCAAAAGTGCATACAAACCCAAATGCGCAGATCACACTATCAAGCGTTTATTCCAACTCCGAGATGCTTGCAGCAGTCCATAAATGGATCGCTGGAGCTTGCACTTTTTGTTAGCTCCCTTTGGATCGATAAAACCTTACGGTTGCATCATATACAACTCTTCTTCAGAAATCCATTCAGGAATGCGGTCTTTACATCCATTTGCCAAATTTCATAATCATAAATGCGCGCGCTAAGCTAACATGATTCGAACGCCAGGACTTAAGCATAGCTAAATGTGAGAGAAGGTCTCATCGTAGTCAATCCCTTGAACTTGTCGAAAACCTTTTGCTACAGATCGAGCTTCTAAACGATAACATTACCGTCGGCGTCGATCTTCTTCTTGAAGATCCACTTGTTTTCTATTGCTTGCCTGCCTCCGGAACAAGTCAACAAAGAAATTACACTTTGTTTTCATACATGGATCCCATCTCAGATTTCATGGCTTCAAGCCTTTTTGAATCTGGGCTCACCATCCTTCTTCATTAGTTAAATAGGTTCATCATGATCTAGTAGCATGATTTCGAACACCGTTACCGTACCACTCTGGTGCGGATCTTACTCTGGTTGATCTCGAGGTTCTGTAGTAACTTGATCTGCAGTTTCATGATCAACATCATCAACTTCCTCACTACTTGGCGTAAGGTGACTCGAAACTGGTTTCTGCGGCAGAGGCTACTTTCAAGTAAGGGAGAAGAACACTATTCACCTCATCAGGATTCCACTTTCCTCCCACTCACTTCTTTGAGGAAACTCCTTCTCTAGAAAGGATCCATTCTTAACAACGAATGTTTTGCCTTCGGATCTGTGATAGAAGGTGTACTAAGCTGTCTCCTTTGGGTATCCTGTGAAGACACATTTCTCGATTTGGGTTAGAGCTTATCAGGTTGAAGCTTTTTCACATAAGCATCGCATCCCCAAACTTTAAAGCGACAACTTTGGTTTCTTGTTAAACCATAGTTCATAAGGTGTCGTCTCAACGGATTTTGGCGGTGTTCTATTCAGTGTGATCTGCGGCTGTCTCTAGAGCATAACCCCTAAGCGATAGCGGTAAATCTGTAAGAGACATCATAGATCTTACCATATCTAGTAAATCTGCGATTCTGACGTTCGGACACACCATTCGCTGTGGTGTTAGGGTGGCGTGAGTTGCTTGGCTATTCCGCATTGTTTCAAATGTAGACCAAACTTCGTAACTCAAATATTCACCTCCACGATCGGATCGTAGAAACTTAATTTTCTTGATACGATGATTTTCAACTTCACTCTGAAATTCTTTGAACTTTCCAAATGTTTAGGACTTATATTTCATTAAGTAGATATACCCATATACTGCTTAAGTCATCTATGAAAGTGAAAAATAACGATATCGCCCACGAGCCTCAACATTCATCGGACCACATACATGTATGTATGATTTCCATTCAATCATTGCTCTCTCCATAATCTTGGAGAAGCGGTGTTCTAGTCATCTTGCCCATGAGGCCACGGTTACTTAAGTGCCAAGTGATTCATAATCAAAGTGACTCCAAAATCCATCGGTATGGAGTTTCTTCATGCTTTTACGATATGACCTAATGGCGATTACCACAAATAAGTTGCACTTCGTTATCAACTCTGCATCTTTTGGTTTCAACATTATGAATATGTGTATCACTACTATAAAGATTCATCAGAAATAGACCATTCCTCAAGGGTGCATGACCATAAAAGATATTACTCATATAAATAGAACAACCATTATTCTCGATTTAAATGAATAACCGTCTTGCATCAAACAAAGATCGGAATATAATGTTCATGCTCAACGCAGCACACAAATAACAATTATTTAGGTCTAAAACTAATCCGAAGGTAGATGTAGAGGTAGCGTGCCGACCCTTGATCACGCCGACTTTGGAACCATTTCCCCGCGCGCGTCGTCACCTCAATCCTTTCCGGTGTTAAGCTTAATCCGTAGTCCTGTTTTGAGGTTGCAAATATTAACCGCAGAACCCGATATCAAATACCAGTGCTCTGCGAGCTCTAATAAAGTACACATCAATAACATGTATATCACATATAACTTTGTTCACCTTGCCATCCTTCTTATCCGCCAAATACTTGAGGCAGTTCCGCTTCCATGACGGTGCTGCTGCGGTAAACACTGATTTTAGGTTTAGGGCCAGACTTGGGTTTCTTCTCTGAGCGGCAACTTGCTTGCTGTTCTTCTTGAGATTCCCTTCTTCTTCCCTTTGCCTTTCTTCTTGAAACTAGTGGTCTTATTGACCATCAACACTTGATGCTCCTTCTTGATTTCTACCTCCGGCCTTTAGCATTGCGAAGAGCTCGGTATAGTTTTCACTAACCCTTGCATATTATAGTTCATCACTAAGCTTTTGTAGCTTGGTGGCGATGATTGAAGAATTGCATCCGATGACACAATCATCCGGAAGATGCTTTCCCAATTGTGTCAAGTGATTGTAGTACTGAACATTACGAGTATATGCTCACTATGAGCTGTTCTCCTCCATCTTGCAGCTATAGAACTTATTGGAGACTTCATATCTCTCAATCCGGGCATTACATTTGGAATATTAACTTCAACTCTGGAACATCTCATATGCTCCATGAGCGTTCAAAACGTCGTTGAAGTCCGGTTCTAAGCCGTTAAAGCATGGCACACGAACTATAGAGTAGTCATCAACTTTGCTCTGCCCGGGCGTTCACAACATCTGGCGTTGCTCCAATGGCAGGCATCACTAGCGGTGCATCCGGGGCGTAACTCTTACGTGCGGCAATGAGGATAATCCTCAGAGTTCTGGACCCGATCCGGTAATTGCTACCATCATCTTTCAACTTTGCTTTCTCAAGGAGCAGCATTAAAATTCAACGGAACAACAGCCGAGCCATCTATCTACAATCAAACATAAACAAGCAAAGATACTATCGGTACTAAGTTCATGATAAATTTAAGGATTCAATTAATCATATTACTTAAGAACTCCCACTTAGAAAGACATCTCTCTAGTCATCTAAGTGATCCGTGATCCAAATCAACTAAACCATAACCGATCATCCGATGAAATGGAGTAGTTTTCAATGGTGAACATCTTATGTTGATCATATCTACTATATGATTCACGCTCGACCTTTGGTCTCCGTGTTCGAGGCCATATCTGCATATGCTAGGCTCGTCAAGTATAACTGATTGACTGCGTGTGCAAACTGGCTTTACACCGTTGTAGATGGACGTGAAGCTTATCACCCGATCATCCGTGAATTATTGCAGGCACGACGAACTTTGGCAGCGGTGCATACTGGGGAGAACACTTCTTGATAATTTTGAGTAGAGATCATCTTATAATGCTACCGTCAATCAAAGCAAGATAAGATGCATAAAGGATAAACATCACATGCAAATCAATATAAGTGATATGATATGGTCATCATCATCTTGTGCTTCCGCGATCTCCATCTTGCGGCACCACCATGATCACATCGTCACCGGCGCGACACCTTGATCTCCATCGCAGCATCGTTGTGCGTCTCGCCGAACTTATGCTACTACGACTATCGCTACGCTTAGTGATAAAGTAAAAGCATTACGAAGCGATTGCATTGCATACAATAAAGCGACAACCATATGGCTCCTGCCCGATTGCCGATAACCGGTTACAAAACATGATCATCTCATACAATAAATATAGCATCACGTCTTGACCATATCACATCACAACATGCCTGCAAAAACAAGTTAGGCGTCCTCTACTTTGTTGTTGCAAATTTTCGTGGCTCTTTCTGGCTTAAGCAAAAGAACGGTCTCACCTACGCATCAAAACCACTAGCGATACTTCGTCAAATAGACTCGTTTAACCTTCTCAAGGACGGGGCGTATACTTTCGGTTCAACTAAAGTGAGAGAGACGAGGCACCCACGGTCACCTTTAAAGCAATGAGTGCTCGTGGCGGTGAAACCATCTCGCGTAAAGCGTCTGCATCGTAATGTCGGTCGCGCGCTTCATCTCTGTGTACCGCTGAACAAAAGTATGACATCTTGCTGGTAGGTAGTATGACTTGTATCGCCCACAACTCACTTGTGTTCTACTCGTGCAAAACATCAAACCATAGAAAAACCTGAGCTCCGGATGCCGCTGTTGGGAAGCGTAGTAATTTCAAAAATTTTCTCTCACTACGCAAGATCATGGTGATGTATAGCGGCGAGAGAGAGTGTTGTCTCATACCCTTGTAGAAGCGCCAGCGGAAGCGATCTGGCGTAGAGGAAGTGGTCGTCGTTCTCCTCGCGATCCGGCCGATCCGGCGCCGTTACTCCGGCGCCCCGAGTTCTTGACACCGTACAGCTCGATGGCGTCCCTCGTACTCGATCCAGCGAGTGTGGGGAGAGTTCGTCGGCCTGACGGCGTGGTGGCGATCTTGATGTTTCACCGTAGCGGGGCCGCCTTAAGCTTAGCGACGATATAACCGAGGTGGAATATGGTGGAGGGCGCACCGCTGCGGCTACTGGAGCGATCTCAGATCAACTTGTGTGTTCCAGGTGCCCCCCTGCCCACGTTATATAAAGGAGCCGGGGGAGGGGCGGCCTGGGAGGCGGCGGAGTCCTCTCCTGGGGTAGGATTCCCCCAATCCTAGTTGGACTAGGATTCGGGGAGGGAAGAGAGAGAGGCGGCCCCTTCTCCTAGTCCTAATAGGACTAGGGAAGGGGAGGCCTTGCCCCCTCCTAGGCCTGCCCTTCTCCTTTCCACTAAGGCCCATCGAGGCCCATTTACCTCCGGGAGTTCCGTAACCTCCGGTACTCGAGTAAATTCCGTTTTCGCTTGGAACCATTCCGAACTCAAACATAGGCTTCAATATATCAATCTTTATGTCTCGACCATTTCGAGACTCCTCGTCATGTCCGTGATCACATCAGGGACTCGAACTCCTTCGGTACATCAAAATACATAAACTCATAATAGCATCATGAAACCTTAAGCGTGCGGACCCTACACGTTCGAGAACAATGTAGACATGACCTAGAACTATTCACGATCAGATAACCAATAGCGGGACACGGATGCCCATATTGGTTCCTACATATTCTCGAAGATCTTTATCGGTCGAGACCGCATAACAACATCGTTGTTCCCTTTGTCATCGGTATGTTACTTGCCCGAGATTCGATCGTTCGGTATCAATACCTAGTTCAATCTACGTTACCGGCAAGTCTCTTTACTCGTTCAAGTAATACATCATCTCACAACTAACTCATTAGTTGTAGTGCTTACCAGGCTTGGAGTGATGTGCATTACGAGAAGGCCCAGAGATACCTCTCCGACAATCGGAGTGACAAAACCTAATCTCAAAATCCTTGACCCAACATCTGCCTTTGGAGACACCTAGTACTCCTTTATAATCACCCGATTCACGTTGTGGCGTTTGGTAGCACCAAAGTGTTCCTCAAGTGGCGAGGTTGCATAATCTCATAGTTAGGGAACATGTATAAGTCATGGATAAGCGGTAGCAACATACTAAGCGATCGTGTGCTAAGCTAATGGAATGGGTCATGTCAATCGAGATCATTCTACTAATGATGTGACCTTGTTAATCAAATAACAACTCCTTTGTTCATGGTTAGGAAACATAACCATCTTTGATTAACAAGCTAGTCTAGTAGAGAGCATACTAGTGACATCTTGTTTGTTGTCATGCATTCACACATGTATCATGTTTCCGGTTAATACAATTCTAGCATGAATGATAAGCATTTATCATGAAATAAGAAATAAATAATAACTTTATTATTGCCTCTAGGGCATATTTCCTTGATTATAATCGAACACTCTCACATAATAAATTCTATAATTTTAAATTGGTAAAGCCCCCTATGGAAGAGAATGGGAAGCTATCCGCTTCGGACATTGTCCGGAACCCTTCGGCGGGTAGTCTTTGGTTCGAAAAACCTCTCGAAACCGACCGTCTCGCCTTATCATCCCGTCGGTTTTGCTTTCTCCAAAAAACCCTTGCCAATCGGGAAATGTGATGGTTCCCCGGTCCACCTTAGCCCCAGGGGCGTGGACCAAAACTTTGAAGGGAAAACCTATTGACCCAAGACATGATTAGCGTTCATATAATCTATAAGTTGGGGTGCCGCCGAAAGTGTTGGACTTTATCCCCAAATTTGGGAGCGAAGCCCTGGCGTATTGCCATACCAAAATATCCGGGTGCAAGATGTCATGTAATGAACATATATAAAAAGATAATGCATTTCAATAAAAGGTCTTTGCATTTTTAAGAAAGAATCCTACTAGGGGGATACAAATAGTCGATGGCAAGGGTTTGGATAGATCTGTCCCCCTCGGGGATGAGCTGCAGACTTTTATATAATCAATTTAATGCCGTAATTGAGACCACCCAAATATTAAATATTTCTTTAGTCCCCTTTTTTGCATCAGAGTTGCGGTTAGCCGGACGGCTTACCTTAAGGGTCCTTGTACACAAAGTAGTAAAGTGAAAAAAAAAAAGAAGGGGACTTGGGCCCCCCTGTGGTCGAAAGCCCGGGTCCATTTATCGTGCCCCTTTCATGGTCTCAAAGCGTAATGATCGCGAAGGGTTATTTTTTGGTCATCGGGAGGTTGGGGCCCATTCTCGCTCTCGATCGCCCCGGTGGTCTTGGGTGGCATTGCTCGGGCGTTCGTATCCGGCCTTTTCGGCGGGCTCGAAATGCCTTAAAGGCTGCTACTATCGCCCGCGAGCCTTTATGTTCCTCCGTTGGATTTATTCCCATTTATGACTCCGAGGGGCCCTCTTGAGCTTTAGGTATGCATAATCTGCCGCGTTAATTTTCAAGCAGCGGTTTGGGACGTGATAGCCTTGGCGGGATATGTCAATTAACTCTTCACTCGGAATTTCGGGGAATCCAAGACCACTTCGGTGTGATCTGCGTTGCTTCCTAAAGAATTTAAGGTTGTCTTTGTAGGTTTAATCCTTGATGGGTCTATCCCATTTTGCGCCTTGTATCGATAAGCGGGTTGGGTACTACCGCCCTCCATCGGGACTCGGTGGTAAATCCATCGACGTTGGGTCTAAAACCAATCGGCGAATCCCCATAATATCTGGTGGATGGTCTCTTGATCGAAAGTGATGGACAAGAGGACCATGGATTGAACTTTAGGCGGTCCCTCTAGGCGTCCCTTAGTGCGTTTCCTCTCCCTCTTGGGTATGTGGGTGCGTATATCATATTCACCGTCCCCTTGGGAAAACCCCCTTTCCTCTTTGTTCGGGGGTCTCTTCCTGGTTGTTTTTGCCCCTTCTCATTATTTTGGGCAATTAACTTGCCCCTTTTAACCCGCAATCTTTGGTGTGGTTGCGCTTTTCCAGGTGCCATGTATCGGCATAGCGGTCATATTGGTCCGGTTGGCGGACGGATGGTTCTTTTGAATGGCTTCTTCCGCTGCGGGTTTAGAGCCTGAAAGGCATTGCTGCTATCCTCCTTATAAATCCCTTAAGGCCTTGTTTTTTTTCGACTGACCGCGTTTTGTCCTTGTATCCGGATGGGAATTTTTAGGTTGTTGCTAGGGCTAGCCGCTGTCCTCTCCAGCAAAAGTGGGTCATTAAAGATGTGGGGTGCCATGGTTTGTTTCCGCCCTAGGTGGGGCTCCATTCGTCCCGGATGTTTGTTTGAAGGCTGCAAGGGCCTCCCATCCGGACAATCGGCGATTTGGTTTTCTTTTAAAACCGTTCCGAATTTGCCGATTTCGGCTGCTGAATAATGTGGCTTAGGTCATTCGTCGGTGAGCCTTTCCGTCCGGAAGTTATCGGGAATCGGCTTCGGTCCTCCAACAAATTGACTCTGGGGAAAGCTTTTTAATGCCAGCTGGTCCTTTAAGCAGTGGGAGATCTTGATGGCATGGAGATCATCCCGGGCCATATGGATGTGGGAAGATGTCTTGTAAACTGAATATTCCATCGTAGATTGATGTTTGGGTTTAAACCCTTGGGATCGATGATCCATTACTTCGTCGATGAAGCATAGAGGTGTTTGGGCCTCGTATTGGCGATATCAGGGCACTCGAAGGGGCTGCCTTGTGTTCGGCCGGGATTTTTATCAGCGGGGTTATTCGTTGGTTGAGGCGCCCGTATCCGTGATGGATCTGGATTGCCTTTTGTCCTCCAAATCCATAAGTCGTTTCCCTCTTCCATTTTGGGCGATGGAAGCGGTCTTGGTGGGGCTGGATGCCTCTCTCCACGGGGTGGTGGTCGCCATATCGTCTTGGGGTGATGGAGGTATGTATGCTTCCTCCTCTTCGGGGGCTTGCGTCTTGGTAACTTTGGAGGGTTCGGGTTTATACTCTTGACGCGGGACCTCGGTCCATCGGGGCCGGTCGATCAGCAGGTTTGCTTTTCTTTAGGCTGTTCTTTGTGGCGATAACCTGTTGAAGCGCTCTTGTTGGGGGATCCTCGATGACGAATTCATCATCGTTGAACTTGCCGTCTTGGAACAATGTTTGATCCTCGCCTCTTTCCGCCCTCTCCCGGGGCCCCATCCTCCTGGGCTTAGTCTTCGGAGGGGTTGTCTTGCACTCTCGGGATTATTATCTCGTCGGAATCTCCATTCTTCTTTGTGGGGGATTTAAAGGCGCCCGCTCCGTCGGCGTTTGGGCTGCTTCTTTAGAAATTGCTCCGCTTCTTGCCTCCCTTCTTTTGGGTGTACCATATATATATCTAGCGATGCCTTCCGTGCCCGAAACGGTTCCTGCTTCTCCGGCATTGGTCCATAGCGTCGATTTGCGTAGTCTAGCATTCGGTTAATCATGAGGTGGCTACAAAGTGGGTGGTGGGTGGGCTCGAATTTCTCCGTCGTCGTACCCCAACCATCCTGGCCATATCGGCCGGGGATCTGATCGAGAGATGCTTTAGAATTCAGGATATCGCCAAAAGGGTATTGAAAAGATGTGCGGTGAATTATAACCGGCACCCAATCGGTCGATTGGTGGGGGCGGGAGGTTGAATCGGCGAGGTCGGGCCTCGGAATCACGAGTTTGGGGGACAAGATGTGTTGGCCCCCGCCATGGATTTGAACCCCGGGGCGTCTATCCAGGCCCTCGATGCAGGCGATTCTCCGGGCTAATGGCGAAGCGGATCCGTGTGCGGCCCCAAGGCCTTTAGGTGTGAAATAGATCATGCCCATTCCCGTTGGCGGCTTTTGGTTCGGCCGTCGAAGATCAAGTCTCCGGACTCGGCCGTGAAGTTCAACTCGAATCGACGGGCCGGCGGCTTCGATCTGCTCGGTGTCCAGTGAATTGGCCTGATCGGCCGCCCGAATCTGAAGATCGTCGGGGAAAAGTCTCACAAAGGCGTTGTTGGTTGAAGTGCCATCAAGCCTATCTGGGACGAGGACCTCTAATAAAGCACCAATTGGTGTCAAAACCGGGGATCTGGGTAGGGGTCCCACTCGTCTAGGCGGATGGTGGGGAGACAAGGGACACAATGTTTACCGGTTGGGCCCTCTCGATGGAGGTAAAACCCTATCCTGATTAATATTGATGATATGGGTAGTACAAAGTGGATTACCCGAGATCAAGGGGCTAAACCCTAGAAGCAGCCTATGGTATGATTGTTGTAATGTTGTTTCCTGGACTAAAGCCCTCCGGTTTATATAGACAGGGAGGCTGGGTTACAGTGGTTACAATGGTAGGGAATTCTATCCTATTGCCAAGCTTCCTTCCCAAGGAAAGTCCCATCGGACACGGGGGGATGTTCAATCTTGTATCTTCATAGTCTTGGTCGGGATAATGATAGTCTTTTAGGACACCCCTAGTCAGGACTCCCTCAGCGGGCTCCGGTCCGGTCTGGAAGGGGGCGGCACCTTATCACTTGTCATGCCCCCTCCTGTGAAAGGTAATGGGTGGGGGCTCTAACGAAAAGGACGTCCCGGACTCGGCTTTTACAGTATCAGGGATTGCGCTTAAGGCCCATCCCCCGGTCTTGGACCACTCGGTGAAGAACAACAAACATCTCCATGTTTCCACCCATTAAGTGTTGGAAATTGGGTCCCCGGTTGAACTCCCATAGCGGAGGGGGCGGCGTTTGCGGGGGAAAGGCCTTTGTTACATAACCCGCATCACCCGAAGTTGATCTCCCTACTTTGGTGTAGGATCGAAAGTATGTCTAGAGGGGGTGATTAGACTACTTATCAATATAAAAATCCTGCCTTTTGACAAAAAACAGTTTTGGGATTCACAATTATGATCAAGTCCATCACCCTACAACAATTCTAGAGTATAGGCGCGAAAGTAAATTGCAATGTAGTAAAGAGGTGGAAAGCAAAGGCAATTTTGGAGCCGGTGATTTTTTTGGTTCCGATGGTGGTGCTATCGTACTTCCCGTTGATGGAACTTCAACCCACGGAGGATAGCGGCTGGAGAGTCCACGGGGCTCCCCCACGAAGGGTCCCGAAGAAAACCTTGTCTATTCCATTGGCCCCTCCGGGGCTAGCCTTCCGGGGTGATCTTCACAGTGGGTCTTTGCCCTTACAAACTTCTTGGTTCAACTCCAATCTCGATGGGGGCTCCCAGCGACACCCCAATCTAGGGGCACCACCCTCCAAAGGTAATAGATGTTGTAGATGATGATGAACTCCTTGCTCTTGTGCTTCAAATGATAATCTCCCCAACACTCAACTCTCCTCCGATTTGGCTGTGGTGGAAGAAAGGATTGAGTGGAAAGCAACTTGGGAAGGCTAGAGTCAAGCTTCATATGGTGGAGTGGAGCAACGTCTCAACACAAGGGTAGGTAGTTCTCTTCCGAAATGTAAGGTAGGTGGTAGTTCTTTGATGGCTCTCTCCACGAATGAAGGGGGGTGGAGGGTATAAATAGCCTCCACAAAATCAACCGTTACACAATTTGAGCAATCTCGGTGGGACCAAAGTGGACCTCGGTGAGACCGATAGTTCAAAAATTGAGCGTTGGGATTTTGGTGGGACCGAATAACAATCTCGGTTAGCCGATTGTGCAATGACAAGAGCATGCCAATTTGGTGGGACCGACTTCATCATCTCGGTGACACCGATTTGATGGGGATTCTGAAGCTTGGCAACTCATTTTGGTGAGACCGAGTTGAATCGGAAAATCCGAGTTTCTAGGTTTGGCTTATGGTGAGGTGGTTCATCTCGGTGTGGGAGTTTGGAATATCGGTGGGACGAGACTACTTATGAGTGTATATGGCGGTGAAAGTTGCGATAGTTTAGGAGATGTATCACTAAGCACGGCCTAGATCATCATCATAACCTCATCCCCTTTTAATATTTGGCTTTTCCTATGGACTCAATGTGATCTTGGATCACTAAACCAAAAATGGAGTCTTGAGCTTTTGCCAATGCTTGCCTTAGCATTTTGGGGTCCCTTTTGTCCTTGCCATACCCATATCCTTGAACTCTAAAATGATTCTCAAGTAACTATTAGTTCAATGATATATTGTTGATTAATTACCAAAACCACCGGGGTTAGTTGCACTTTCAATCTCCCCTTTTTGGAATTGATGACCATATAGAATCAAAACCGATAAAGGATATAATCAATGACAAGAGCTCCCCCTAAATTTGTGCATTATTTAAGATTTGCGTTTGAATGCAAATGCAAATCGATTAGGATCATGGGTCACTCTTCCATGTCACATACATCTTGGTGGGCCAAAATGATAAGAATGAACACATGCACCCAATCACCAAGACATGAGTAAATGGTCATACGGATAGGAATGGCATATGATAAGCAAAGCACACATTAAAGCATAATGCGACCAAGCACTCATTAAGGTAGAATCAAGCGGTATCAAACACCTTTGAATGTCTCGAAAACTTATCTCAAAAAACCCAAAAAGAGCGAAGAGCAAAAGGCAAAGACAACACCTCTCTCTGAAGTCCTATGATCTATACAATTTCTCCCCGGCAACAAGTTACCAAAAAGTTCGAAAAAGCATAGAGCTAAGCGTCTTTTGGACTCTGCTGGCGGCTCCGTGGGTTGATGTCGGGTGGATATGAAGCATCGGGAAACTTGGTGATTCTCTTTGGAGGAGTGGTCCTTTGGGTGGAGGGTTGAAGCTTCTTTGGGCTGGAATCTTTGGGTGTCGGTTCATCCGGAATAGCGGTGATCGGGGATCCTTTGGGGCGGGGGTCATGGGAATCTGGACTAAGTCATCCGCAACTCACATAAGCTCTTCCTTCTCCTTCTTTGCTTCCTCAATTCGCCTCGAGCTTGTTGGGGTCACTTGTACTTGATCGCTTCACGTCGGGCGTGGATCTTGTCTTCAACAATCCTCTTAAGCTCTCCCGAGTGTACAATGCTGGCGGGCGTTGTTCAATCCTTTGGTAGCCAAAATTTGCTCTCAAACTCTTTGGTTTAGCTTGCTCTTTCTTCCTTTCGACTTTGGCTTTCTTAACGATCTTGGCTTGACCTTCAACGGATGTTGGATCCTCCTCATCCATCAAACAACATTGTCTTCATGCTCTGGCTGCGGGTAAATGTTCTCTATCCAACAAGAATGTGCCCGTGCCAAACTTGGCATTGATAAGCATCGAATCGTGGGCAAATCCAATGACCTTTTACGGTTTGGGTCCTCTTAATGGTCTCTACCATCAAGTCCATCACCTTGAAGGTGCTTTCTCATCAAGTATGTGCAGCATGTTGATAGAGTATCCTCGATCATGATATCTCAGTTGGGCATCAAGGTATGCCTCAAAATGGTATTAGTGGTAGGTAAGCCTGCACGAGATGTAAAGGGAGGAGCTTCCAGTTCCCAAATCCTCTTTGGAATCTCTTTGTACATTTCTTCATGGATTCATGATTCTTCTTTGGAATCCCATATCATCAATTCATCTTCCGTTGCCTTTAGCATTCAAATTTCTGCCCATTCTTAAGGGAAGAAAAAATCTTTGACCGGTCATCCAATAATCTTTCCATCGGGGTAGAAGTGAGTGTGGCATAAATTGCATTATCATCTCATCGTTCCAAGGTTTTACCTACAAATCTGCAACTCCAATGCGGTGAAACTTTCATGCACATGTGGAAAGAAATCTCTTGCTCTTGATGTAAGTACTTCCGTCAACATATCGGTTTATGCACTATGGGCTTCTTGTCCATCAGAGGTCTCATAAATCCTGCTTCTCGGGTGAAATTGGGATCTCGCAGTTCTTCTCCTCCGGCATATGGGTATTTGTCTCCATAGCCAGACCTTTATCTTTCCTTGCCTTCATATCCTCGGCTTGAGGATGAGCATCATTAAGTGGCGTTTTGGGGAATTTCGTGGTCCTTCATCTCATCTTTGGCACATCATCCTTGTTCTTTTCAACCTGGAATGTTTACGGTCTTCTTGGGCTTGGCGGCGGGCTTTTTGGGCTCCTTATGGAAATTTTTGGGCTTTGATGTGGCTCCGGCCTTAATGGCATCACCTGAGCCGTCTTTTGAGGAGGCTGGGGTGCTTCCTCATCCTCATCCTCTCTCTGCATCATGCACTATCCTCTTTCTCTTGGGTTTTCTTCACTTTGCTTGTGCCTCTCCCAAATTCAGCTTCTTAGCATTGTTGCTTGACTTTCTTTGGTGCCCTTCTTAGTTTGTTGACCTTGTTGCTCTTTGGCAACAACCTTCCTTTGGCTTTGGGTCACCTCTTCCTCAAAACAAAATCTGAATCCTCATCATCTGAATTCCTCTTCTTTCTAGCTCGGTGGCTGCGGGGGCATGCCATTGGTGTACCCTCTCACCATCATCGGATGAGCTACTAGGATCGGGACTAGTGCCGCCTGGAATATCGCAATGGGTGTCTCGACCTGTTCATTTATCCGGCATCGACATGGGACAACTTGAATAGATAAGGTGTAAGCGGGAAGAAAGTCATCCAAAACTCGAAGTTTTTGCAAAAAAAAGTTCAAATTCTAGTATTAAGTTTCAAACATTTGGTCAGCCGAGTTTAAGATTGGTGAATCCAAGTGTTAAGCAGGAGCCACCACTTTCGGTTTGACGAAGTGGGTTTGATCTCCGAAAAACTAGGGTTTCACGAATCTCATTTGGTCACCGATTTTGCCCTTTGGTTGGACGAAGGTGCGTCTAATGCCATAGGCCAATCCTTAGAAAATATAAATCGGTCTCACCGAAATTTTCAAAACCTAACCTAAAACTTTTACTCGAATCTAGTTCAAGCGAACTAATCGGGTGTCGGGAGGATTTCAATGTGGCAAGATACTAGGCAATCAAGCGTGCATTGAATGGAGATGGGAGCACAGTGGGATCAAAACTCACCCTAACTTGGTGGAGTTTTTCTCTGGCTGGCAGCGGAGGAGATGTCGTTGGCCGCGGAGACTGGCGGGGCCGGGATGGCGGGGATCCGGAGACCAAGGGGGCAAAGGTGGGGAAGCGTTTGAAGGAGGAATCAGGCGCCCTCAGAAATATACCCCTTTGTCGGGGGACCGGTTGTAAAACTGGTGGCAAATGGATAAGCTAAGCGTTTGCACTTGATCCGAAAATCACCTTCGGTTTCACGAGATGAAAACCTAGATCATCTAAATGCTTTCGGTTCGAGGAGTTTGAGTGAGTTAGTCGACCGAAATCAATTAGAAGGTTTTGGAAATTAGCCCTTGACGGATCGGTGGCTCGTGCTCCCACCGGATCAAAAAACTTTTCAAAATTTGTGATGTAAGCATGAATAGAATTTGAGACAAGAAAGCATAGATAGCTAGGGGGGTACTTAGGCATTCTTGTCCATCCATTTGGTCGAAAAATCAAACGACCAAAACAAAAATGGATGTCCTCGAATGGATAAAATCATGCATCCAACATTACACTGATAGAAATGAAATATTGTCAAACATGCCAAACAAAACTCTAAACTAAACACAATTTGGGACTAGGTCATCTTTATATGTATATTGACTTAGGAGCCAAATGGAACATTTGATCATAGGTCAACTCATCGTTTAAGCACAAGTGGGGTTACCACTTTTACATAAACATTGATGTGTTCACATCATTTGAAGATGCTTTAGCTCAATTTTTTAAAAAGCTCCCCTAGATGTGAGAACCCTTTTAAAGGGTCAAACTAACCTTGGGTTGTCGTGAAGACTTCATGTAGATGTTGAAGATGTGGATGCTCAATGTTGATGGAGATCATCAAGAGTTGGGAGCTATCCTTTGGATTGGGAACTTTCAATACCTACAACCCAAGGAACAAACAAGGATATCCATGGACATAGATTGAAGTTCACAATAGATGATGTCCATGAAAGCAATGATTACCTTTCCCTTGACTTACCAACAAGAGGTTTGTGACTCCATGAACTAGTGCGATGTGGAAGTTGATTGCACAAGTTTTGCCAAAATGAATGTGAGTGAAGTATGTTGGTAGTCACCCTCAAGAACTTTCTAGTTCTTCTTCTTGGGATCCCATCATCTTGATGGGAATCCTTGGGGTTTAGTTGAGCTTTGAAGTAGAACTTGGCGTTTCCTTGGGAACCCACTTGACCATGGCTTGAGGTGCTTAAAATGCATCAATCTCCTCTTGAAGCTTGTCCTTGCCTTTTATTTGGTCTTGTGGTGGAAGGTCATCTTGAGCTTGTTCCACATTGGAAGAAAGGATCATACTTCTCCTTTTGAGGAACAAAGCGTGGAGTAGGATATTGACCTTCTTCCCATTCAACAGGGTTGAACTTTGCTCAAAACCAATTCCTTGATTCTTGGTTTGCCTTTTGCAACAATTTCCTCAAAGTTCTTGCTTCCGGCAAGGCCTTTAACACCTTTCTCTATGATCCCTTTCAATAAACTATTTTCTTGCTCAAGTGTAACGGCGAAACATTGTTAGTGGAATCAAGAGAACTACTAGAACAACAACATTGGATTTAGCATGGTTATTGTTACTACTAGAGGAAGAATTTTTTATGCTTGTCATGCTTAGTCTTAATGGGTGGCAAGAAATTAAAAGAAAGTCGTTTGGCAAATATGAAGAACTCTTCTTTGATCGTCATTGATTGCTTTTAGAAACTCATGTTCTTGCTCTAAGTGAGCTTCTCGGCGTAGCTTCTCATGAGATCTTAGGGCTCTCTATGATCTTCTTGAGTTGTTTCATGAGCTAACTTAAAGTGTTTAGTTCTTTAGTTAGGCGCTCAATCTCCTTCATAGCATTGTCATTCGACTCTTCTGACTATAAAGACTACTAGCATGTTCATCGTTACTAGGCTCCTTTGGATTTATCAGCAGAGCTCATCTTCACCAAGCAAGTCATCCTCATCACTATTGAAGTCAATGAATTCGGGTGTGATACCTTGGGGCCTTTAGCCATGAAGCATCTTCCAATTCCCCATTTGGTGAATCAAATAAGTCGAGGAGTTGGAGTTGGAGGATGAGGCAAGACCGCAACACCTTCATCTTGGGTAGTGGAGTTGGAGGATAGCTTCCTTGGATTGATTGGGTCGGGCCGGAGACCCATTCACCTTGAGCTTGATGTTTTCCTTGTGTAGCTCCTTGATGACTTGTCTTTCCTCTCCAATCCTTGTTCTCCAGGGTCTTCGTTCATAACGATCATTCTGCTCCTTCTCTTTTCGGGTGACTCATCTCTTGAGCTTCTTCTTCTTGGAATTCTTTCTTCTTTGGGGGGAGCCGACACTCATTTGAGTAGTGTCGGGTCTTCCACAATTAAAGTTTTGATCACGACTAGAAGATCTCTTTTCATCATTGATCTAGACTTTGAGCTCTCTTTGCCTCTATTCTTGTAGAATTTTTGGAAGTTCTTGACCATTAGGCTTATCTCTTCATTGGAAACTAACTTGTCACTTGAGGTTGTGGGAGCATCACTTGTAGCTTTTAAGCACCACTTGACTTGTTGTGAAGCTCTTCCTTATCCTTAAGTGTCATCTCATGAGCAACAATTCTTCCAATGACTTGTTGGCTTGAGATTCTTGTAGTTTGGCATCATTTGGATCAAAGTGCACACGGTGTCATACTTTCCATCCAAAGCTCGAGAATCTTCTTGATGATGAATCGGTCGGTCATTTCTTCGCTTCCTAAGCCGGCAATCTCATTTGTGATGAGAGCAAGCCTAGAGTACATTTCAGCAATTCTTCACCATCCTTCATCTTGAACTTGTCAAGTTGACCTTGAAGAATATCTAGCTTTGATTCCTTCACGGACTCGGTACCTTCGCGATTTCAACCAAAGTATCCCAAATCTCTTTTGCATTCTCAAGACGGCTGATTTTGTTGAATTCCTCGGACACAAGGCATTGAAGAGAATGTCACAAGCTTGAGCATTGTTTTGCAACATCCGCAATTCTTCCGTAGAAGCCAGCGATCCGGAACTTTTCCTTCCTCAAGAATTCACCTTGCATACCAACACAAATAATGCCCCATGCGTGGGTTATGACCAAGAATATGCATTTTCATTTTATGCTTCCAACTAGCAAAATTTGTACCATCAAAGTAAGGACCTCTACTGAAAATTACCCTCACTAGACGCCATACTCTCCTAGGTTGTGAAACCAAGCTTATGGAGTCCAATGCAATGGAAACCAATACAATGGAGACCAAAGCTCGATACCACTTGTAGGATCGAAAGTATGTCTAGAGGGGGGTGATTAGACTACTTATCAATATAAAAATTCCTGCCTTTGACAAAGAACAGTTTTTGGCGATTCACAATTATGATCAAGTCAAGCATCACCCACACATGCAATTCTAGAGTATAGGCAGCGGAAAGTAAATTGCACATGTAGTAAAGAGAGGTGGAGAAGAGCAAACGCAATTTTGGAGACGCGGTGATTTTTCTCGTGGTTCCGATAGGTGGTGCTATCGCATTTCCACGTTGATGGAGACTTCAACCCACGGAGGGTAATGGCTGCAGAGTCCACGGAGGGCTCCACCCACGAAGGGTCCACGAAGAAGCAACCTTGTCTATTCCATCATGGCTCACGCCCACGGAGGGCTAGCCTTACTCGGGGTAGATCTTCACAAGTAGGCGATCTCTTGCCCTTACAAACTTCTTGGTTCAACTCCACATCTCGATGACGGAGGCTCCCAAGCGACACCTAACCAATCTAGGAGGCACCACCTCCAAAAGGTAATAGATGTTGTAGATGATGATGAACTCCTTGCTCTTGTGCTTCAAATGATAATCTCCCCAACACTCAACTCTCCTCACTGATTTGGCTGTGGTGGAAGAAAGGATTGAGTGGAAAGCAACTTGGGAAGGCTAGAGATCAAGCTTCATATGGTGGAGTGGAGCAACTTGATCTCAACACAAGGTTAGGTAGTTCTTTCTCGAAATGTAAGGTAGGAGTGGTAGTTCTTTCGATGGCTCTTCCACGAATGAAGAGGGGTGGAGGGGTATAAATAGCCTCCACACAAAATCCAACTACTACACATTTGAGCAATCTCGGTGGACCGAGTGGACAACTCGGTGAGACCGATAGTTCAAATAATGTGAACGTTGGGATTTTCGTGGGACGAATATACAATCTCGGTTAGTCCGATTCGTAATGACAAGAGCATGCCAATTTGTGGGATCGACTTCATCATCTCGGTGACACCGATTTGATGACGAAGGTTATGTAAGCTTGGCAACTCATGTTTCGTGAGACCGAGTTCGAATCGGAAAATCCGAAGTTTTCTAGGGTTTGGCTTATGGCTGAGGTGGTTCATCTCGGTGACTGAAGTTTGGAATATGTGGGACCGAGACTACTTATGAGTGTATATGGCAAGTGAAAGTTGCCGATAGTTTAGGAGATGTATCACTAAGCACTTGAGCAACCAGATCATCATCATAACCTCATCCCTTTTAATAGTATTGGCTTTTCCTATGGACTCAATGTGATCTTGGATCACTAAACCAAAAATGGAGTCTTGAGCTTTTGCCAATGCTTGCCTTAGCATTTTGGGGGTCCACTTCTTCGCCCTGCCATACCCATATCAATCGAACTCTCGAAATGATTCTCAAGTAACTATTAGTTCAATGATATATATGTTGTTATTAATTACCAAAACCACCCGGGATTAGTTGCACTTTCACCGGAGGTTCGAACGCTCACAATAAGGGCACGCTTCGGATGCCCCGCTGAGCCCTTGGTGACCCCACATCGACCGGCATGGAGGTCCCAGGCGGAATGAAAGCGGCGGTTTGTTTCGCTTCTGAGCGGTGATATAGAACCACTCCGCTGCCACAACCGAGTTCCTCTTGAAGGAACCCTCGCCACGGGCATCGCCCTTCGCTTATGGTCGCCTTGCCAAGACTCGCTGACGCCCCGATCATCTTCGGCCCACATTGAAGGTCTTCACCACAGGCCGGGCGGGGAGGACGCGGAGGAAGGCTTCAGAGACGGTAATGAATGCGAGATATGGAGGATGGACTCGGAGCCAAGTCGTGAAAATCCAGCTCGTAGTAGAACATGAGCCCTCTCACGAAGGGGTCCGCTCGGAAGCCTAAACCCCGACGGATATGGGATACGAAGACAACGTATCACCAGTGCTCGAGGCGGGCAACGCCTGCCCTTGGCGGTAACTCGTACGAAATCTCGTAGGAGGCATGTACTTGGCCTCACGCAGCTTTAACACGCCCTCCTCCGTGATGGAGGAGGGCATCCACCGACCTTGAGAGGTCGGAGCGACATGGTTGAGAATCCAAGCGCTCGAACTGGGGCTGGGTGTTGGACGGAGCGAGAAGGAGATTCGATGCGAGATTGAAAAAAGAACGATCCTTGGTCCTCTTATAAAGGGGGAAAATACCAAGAATCGCTCC
>JAHHZJ010000230.1:0-41468 GCA_021437245.1 Aegilops speltoides | reverse complement strand
TGGAGAAACTAGCAAGAAAGGAGAGTGCATCTACATATCCTTGTAGATCGCTAAGGAAGCTCAAGAAACGGGTTGAAGGAGTCATACTCATTGATCCAATCACGGAGATCCTAGTGGAAGGACGGCATCCGCTTAACACACGACAGCCGGTGATGTCTCCCTGCCTTGATCCAGCAAGGAGAGAGGAGAGGTTGAGGAAGACCCATCCAGCAGCACCGGCGGGGTGGTGGGGAGGGCGTGGCATCCCGCGGCCCCAAGCACCGGAGGAGGAGAGGGGGGGGCTGCCCGGAACGGAGCGGTGCCTCCCACCCCCAATATATATAGGGGCAAGGGGGCTGCCCCTCGATCCAATCCGGGAGGGGCGGCCAAGGGGAGGAGTGCCTCCCAAGTCAGGAGGCCCTCCCTGGGTTTCTTCCCATGGCAGGGACTTGGGGGCTGGTGCCTCTAGCCCATTAAGGCTAGGGCGCCTCACAGCCCATGATACTGTATTGGACGTGGGGAACACCGACCTCCGGACCCTCCGAATCTTCCGAACCTTCCGAAGCTTCCAGATAAACCTAAAAAACCAACTTTTTCCAACCCAAAACAACTTTCCATATATAAATCTTTACCTCCGACCATTCCGAACTCCTCGTGACGTCCGGATCTCATCCGACTCAACAACATTCGTAACCACATACAAACTTCCTTTATAACCCTAGCCATCGAACCTTATGTGTAGACCTACGGTTCGGGAGATGTAGACATGACCGAGACGTTTCCGTCAATAACCAACAGCGGATCCGATACCCATGTTGGCTCCTACATGTTCCACGATGATCTCATCGGATGAACCACAATGTCAAGGACTCAATCGATCCCGTGATACAATTCCCTTTGTCTAACGGATTGTACTTGCCCGAGATTCGATCGCCGATCCCGATACCTTGTTCAATCTCGTACGGCAAGTCTCTTTACTCGCTCCGAACACATCATCCCGTGATCAACCCCTTGGTCACATTGTGCACATTATGATGATGTCCTACCGAGTGGGCCCGAGATACTCTCCGCTTAACGGTGACAAATGCCGCCTCGATTCATGCCAACCCAACAGACACTTTCGGAGATACCAGAGTGCACCTTTATAGCCACCCGCCATTGCAGGACGTTTGGTACACCCAAAGCATTCCTACGGTATCCGGAGTTGCACAATCTCATGGTCTAAGGAAAAGATACTTGACATTAGAAAAGCTTTAGCATACTAACTACGATCTTTGTGCTAGGCTTAGGATTGTCTTGTCCATCACATCATTCTCCTAATGATGTGATCCCGCTATCAACGACATCCAATGTCCATGGTCGAAACCGTAACCATCTATTATCAACGAGCTAGTCAACTAGAGGCTTACTAGGGACATGGTGTTGTCTATGTATCCACACATGTATCTGAGTTTCCTATCAATACAATTATAGCATGGATAATAAACGATTATCATGAACAAGGAAATATAATAATAACTAATTTATTATTGCCTCTAGGGCATATTTCCAACAGTCTCCCACTTGCACTAGAGTCAATAATCTAGTTCACATCGCCATGTGATTAACACTCACAGTCACATCGCCATGTGACCAACATCCAAAGAGTTTACTAGTGTCATTAAACTAGTTCACATCATCATGTGATTAAGACTCAATGAGTTATGGGGTTTGATCATGTTTTGCTTGTGAGAGAGGTTTTAGTCAACGGTCTCGCAACATTCAGATCCGTATGTACTTCACAAATCTCTAGGTCATTCTGTAAATGCTGCTTCCACGCTCCACTTGGAGCTATTCCAAATGGTTGCTCCACTATATGTATCCGGTTTGCTACTCAGAGTCATTCGGATAGGTGTTAAAGCTTGCATCGACGTAACCCTTTACGCTAACGCTTTATCACCTCCATAATCGAGAAACATGTCCTTATTTACTCCAAGGACAATTTTGACCGCTGTCCAATGATCCATTCCGATCGTTTTGTACCCTTGACTAACTCATGGCAAGGCACACTTCCTATGCGGTACACAACATAGCATACTATAGAGCCTACGTCAAACATAGGAGACGACCTTCGCCTTTCTCTTTTATGCCATGGTTGAGCTTTAAGTCTTGACTTCATACCTTACATCTCAGGCAAGAACTCATTCCTTGAGTGATCCATCTTGAACACCTTCAAGATCATGTCAAGGTATATGCTCATTTGAAAGTACCATTAAGCGTTTTTGATCTATCCTCATAGATCTTGATGCTCAATGTTCAAGTAGCTTAAACCAGGTTTTCAATTGAAAACACTTTTCAAATAACCCTATATGCTTTAGAATTCTACATCATTTCCGATCAACAATATGTCAACAACATATATCATCGAAATTTATAGTGCTCCCATTCACTTCTTTGGAAATACAAGTTTTCATAAATTTGTATAAACCCAAAATCTTTGATCATCTTATCAAGTACATATTCCAACTCCGGATGCTTACTCCAGTCTTGGAAGGATCACTGAGCTAGCATACCTTTTAGCATCCTTAGGATCGACAAAACCTTTCGATTGTATCACATACAACCTTTCCTTACGAAACCGTAAGGAAACTCGTTTTGACATCCATCCGCCAGATTTCATAAATGCAGCTAATGCTAACATGATTCCGACGACTTAAGCATCGCTACGATGAGAAAATCTCATCGTAGTCAACTCCTTGAACTTGTGAAAACTTTTCGCCACAAGTCGAGCTTCATAGATGGTGACATTACCGTCCACGCCTCCTTCTTCTTAAAGATCCATTTATCTCAATGGCTTGCCGATCATCGCAAGTCCACCAAAGTCCATGCTTTGTTCGATACATGGATCCTATCTCGATTTCATGGCTTCTAACCATTTGTTGGAATTTGGGCCCACCATCGCTTCTCCATATCTCGAGGTTCATTGTTGTCAGCAACATGACCTTCAAGACAGGATTCACCACTCGTAGTACGATCCTTGTCACCCCACGAGGACGGTAGTGACTTGATCTAAAACTTCATGATCACTATCATAAGCTTCTACTTCAATTGGTGCAGCGCCACAGAACAACTTCCGTGTCCGCTACACACTAGTTGTAGTGACGGTTCAATAACCATATCAAGTCTCCACCATCCTCCCACTCAACTTTTCGAGACAAACTTTTCCTCGAGAAAGGACCCGATTCAAGAAACAATCCCTATTGCTTTTGGATCTGAATTAGGAGGTATACCCAACTGTTTTGGGTGTCCTATGAAGACATTTAAAAAAATTAAAAATTTTTTTGGCCCCAAAAAAAAACCCCCCCCGGGGGGTTTTTTGGGTTTTTTTCCCGGGTTAAAATTAAAAAATTTTTTTTTAAAAAAAAAAAAAGGGAAAAAAAGGGGGCCCTTTAAAAAAAAAGGGGGGGGGTTTTTTTTTTCCCCCCCTTCCCTTTCCCAAAATTTTAAAAGGGGCCCTTTTTAAGGGTTCCCCTTTGGGGGGTTTTTGGCCCCTTTTTTAAAAGGGGGTTAAACCCAAAATTTTAATTGTTTTTTGGGAAAAAATTCCCAAAATTTGGGTTTTCCCCCCCTTTGGGCCCAAATTTTAACCCCTTTAAAAGGGCCCTTTCCCCCTTTCGGTTGGGGGGGTTTTTTTGGGGCCCCAAAGGGGGGTTTGAGGCCCCCAAAATTTTGGGGGGAAAAAAAAATTTTTGAAAAGCCGGCCGGGGCCGGGGGGAAAAAACCCCTTTTTTTGGGGCCAAAAGGGGGGAAAAAAAAAAATTTTTAAAAAAAAAACCCCCAAAAAAAAAAAAAGGGGGAAAAAAAGGACCCTTTTTGGGGAATTTATTTTTGGGTTTTTGGGTTTTTGGCCCCCCCCCCCAAAGGGCCCTTAAAAAAGGGCCTTTTTTGGGGGGGGGGGGGGGGAAAAAGGGGGGAACCCCGGGTTTTTAAGGGGAAAGGAAAAAAAGGGGGGGGGGGGGGGCCCCCCTTTTCCCCTTTTCCCCTTCCCCCCTTTTAAAAATTTTTTGGGGGGCCCCCCCCCCCCCCCCCCGGGGAAAAAAAAATTTTTTTTTTTTTAAAAAAAAAAAATTTTTTTTAAAAAAAAAAACCCCCCCCCAAAACCCCCCGGCCCGGAAAAAGGGGAAAGGGGGGTTTTAAAAAACCCCAAAGGGGGGTTTTTGGGTTTTGGGGGGGGGAAAAAAAAAAGGTTTTCCCCCCCTTTTTTTAAAAAATTTTTTTTAATTTCCCCAGGCCCGGGGGGGAAAATTTTCCCCCCAAAAACCCCCCCCAAAAAATTTTTGGGAGGGGGGGGTTTCCCCCGGGGGAAACCCCCCCCCCCCCCCCCCCCCCCCCCCCCCTTTTCCCCCCCCCCCCCCCCCCCCCCCCGGCCCCCGGGGCCCGCCCCCCCCCAAAACCCCCCCCCCCCCCGGGGGGGCCGGGTTTTCCCCCCCCATCCCCAAAAACCCCCAAAATTAAATTTTGGTTAAAACCCCAACCCTCCCCCCCCCCCAAACCTTTTCCCCCCCCACCCGGGGGTTCCCGGGGTTTTTTCCCCCCCCCCCCAAAAGGTTAAAAATTTTTGGGTTTTTTAAATTTTTTTAAAATTTAAATTTAAAGTTTTGGGGGAAATTTTAAAAAATTTGGGTGTAATTTTTTTTTTTAAAGGGGGGGAAAAAAAAAAAAAAAAAACCCTTTAAAATTGCTTTAATTTGGAATTTTAAAAATTTTTTTTTAAAAAAAAAAAATTGAAAAAGGGGGGGCCCCCCAAAAAAGGGTTTTTTTTTCCCCCCCCCCCCCCGGGGGAAAAAAAAACCCCCCCTTTTGAAATTTTTTGCCCGGGAAACCCCCCCCCCCCCCCTCAAAACCCCCCCCCCCCCCCCCCCCCCCCCCCCCCCCCAACCCTTTGGGGGGGCCCCGCCCCCCCTTTTTTTTTTAAAAAAAAAACCCCGTTGGAAATTTAAAAAAAAAAATTTTTTTTTTTTGGTTTTTTTTAAAAAGGAAGGAAAGGTTTTTGGGGGGTTTTTTGTTTTTAAAAAAGGGAAATTTAAATTTTTTTGGGTTTTGGCAATTTTTTTTTGGGGTTTTTTTAAAAAAAAGGGGGGGGGTTGGTTTTTTTTTTTTTTTAAAAAAAAAAAATTTTTTTAAATTTTTAAAACCCTTTTTTTTAAAAATTTTTTAAAGGGGGGGGGAAAAAAAAATTTTTTTTGGAATTTTTTTTCCCCTTTAAAAAATTTTTTTTCCAAATTTTTTTTGGGGAAGGGCCCCCCTTTTTTTTTAAAATTTTTTTTTAAAAAATTTTTTTTTAAAAATTTTTTTAAAAATTTTTTCCCACCCCCCCGGGGTTTGGGCCCCCGGTTTCCCCATTTTTAAAATGGGGCCCCAAAAAGGGGGGTTTTTTTTAAAAAAGGGAAAAAAAAAGGGGAGGGGCCCCCAAAAAAGGGGGGGGAACTAAACAAAATTTGGGGGGGAAAAAAATTTTTTTTTGGGGGAAAAAAAAGGAAATTAACCGGGGGGGAAAAAAAATTTTGGGGGGGAAATTTTTTTTTAAAAAAACCCCCGGGCCCCCCCGTTAAAAAAAAGGGGAAATTTTTTTTAAAAGGGCCCAAAAACCCCCAAACCTTTAAAAAAGGGGTTCAAAAAAAAATAAGGCCCGGGGAATTTGGAAAAAGGGCCAAAAAAAAGGGGGGAAAAAGGGGGGGAAAACCGGGCCCCCTTTTGGGGTTGGGGGGGAAAAAACCCTTTAACCCCCCGGTTTTCCCCCGGTTCCCAAAAAAAAGGGTTTTTTGGGGGGCTAAAAAAAGGGGGGGGAAAAAAAAAAAAAAAAAAAAAACCCCCCTTTGGGTTTAAAAAAAAAAAAAAGGGGTTTAAAAAATAAACCCCCGGGGGGGGTTTTTGGGTTGGGGGGGAAAAAAAGGCCTTTTTTTAAAATTTCCCCCAATTTTTAAAAAAACCCCCCCCAAAAAAAAAAAATTGGGGGGTTTTTAAAAAAAAAAACCCCCGGGGGAAAAAAAAAAAGAAAAAAAGGGGGGAAAGGGGGGGTTTTTTTTTTTTTTTTGGGGGGGGGCCCCCCTGGGGTTTTTTCCCCCTTTTTGGGGAAAAAACCCAAGTTTTTGCCTTTTGGGGCCTTTTTTTTCCCCCCCTTGGGGGGGGGAAAAAAAAAAAAAGGGGTTTTTTTTTGGGGCCCCTTTTGGGGGGAAAAAACCCAAAAAAAAAAGGGGGAAACCCCCTTTGAGGGGAAAGGGGGGAAAGGGAAACCCTTTTCCCCCCCCCACCCCCAAAAAAAAAAAACCCCCTTTTAAAAACCGAATTTCCCTTTAAAAATTTTTTTTTTCCCCAAACCCAAAAACCCAAAAAAAGGGTTTAAGGTTTGGGGAACCCTTAAAAAAATTTTTTCCCCAAGGCCCAAAAACCCTTCCCCGGGTTTTGGGGGGGGTTTTTAATTTTCCCCTTTAAAAAAAGGGGGAAATTTAAAAGGGCCCCAAAAGGGTTTTTCCCCCCGGGGAAAAACCCCCCTTTGGAAAAACCCGGTTTTGGGGTTTTTCCCTTTATAGCCACCCACTTGTGACTTTTGGTACACCCAAAGCATTCCTCGGTATCCGGAGTTGCACAATCTCATGGTCTAAGGAAAAGATACTTGACATTAGAAAAGCTTTAGCATCCTAACCACATCTTTGTGCTAGGCTTAGGATTGGGTTCTTGTCCATCACATCATTTCCCTAATGATGTGATCCCATTATCAACGAATCCAATGTCCATGGTCGGAAACCGTAACCATCTATTGATCAACGAGCTAGTCAACTAGAGGCTCACTAGGGACATGGTGTTGTCTATGTATCCACACATGTATCTAAGTTTCCTATCAATACAATTATAGCATGGATAATAAACGATTATCATGAACAAGGAAATATAATAATAACTAATTTATTATTGCCTCTAGGGCATATTTCCAACAAAAAACTTCAACCGATAAGCTTGAACCTAAATCGGAAAATGTGTCTTCATAGGATACCCAAAGAGACTATTGGGTACACCTTCTATCACAGATCCCAAGGCAAAACATTCTTGCAAGAATGGATCCTTTCTAGAAAGGAGTTTCTCTCGGAAGAAAGTGAGGGGAGGAAAGTAAAACTTGATGATAACTATACCATCCCTTATTGGAAAGTTTCATCATAGAAATGGTTCATGTGACACCTACACTAATTAGGAGGAACTTAATGATATTATCATGAAACTTAGGATCAAGTTTCTCGAACCTCGTGGGGTCTACCAGAAAAGATCCGCACGGTGGAATGGGTAATCCTATTCTAGAAGTCATGTTAGTTGAACCATGATGAACCCCTTAACTATGAGGAAGTGATGATGAGCCCAGATTCAAAAATGGCTAGAAGCCATGAAACTGAGATGGGATCCATGTATGAGAACAAAGTATGGACTTTGGTTGACCCGATGATCGGCAAGCCATTGCGAATAAATGGATCTTTAAGAAGAAGCCGGCCGACGGTAATATAACTATCTATAAAGCTTGACTTGTTGCGAAAGGTTTTCACAAGTTCAAAGGGTTGACTACGATGAGACATTCTCACCCGAAGCGATGCTTAAGTCCGTCCGAATCATGTTAGCAATTGCCGATTTTATGATTATGAAATTTGGAAGATGGATGTCAAACCGCATTCCTGAATGGATTTCGGAAGAAGAGTTGTATTGATGCAACCGGAAGGTTTTGTCGATCCTAAGGGAGCTAACAAAGTGTGCAAGCTCCAGCGATCAATGTATGGTTGCAAGCCTCCGGAGTTGGGCGCTTTGATAGTGTGATCAAAGATATGGTTTTATTGGAACTTTTGGGAAGCCTTTGTATTTACAAGAAAGTGAGTGGGAGCTCAAAGGCATTTCTAATATTATATGTGGGCACATATTGTTGATTGGAAATGATATAGAATTTCCGGATAGCATAAAAGGATACTTTAATAAAAGTTTTCCAATGAAAGACCTTGGTGAAGCTGCTTACATATTGGGCATTAAGATCTATAGAGATAGATCAAGGCCTTTGATTGGACTTTCACAATGCCGTTCCTTGATAAAGTGTTGAAAAGGTTCAATTATGGATCGGCAAAGAAAGGGTTCTTGCCTGTATTACAAGGTATAAAGTTGAGTCGGACTCAATGCCCGACCAACGCAGAAGATAGAGAAAAATGAAAGGAGTTCCTATGCTTCAGCCATAGGCTCTATCATGTATGCAATCGTGGTTACCGGACCTGCGTGTGCCTTGCTATTTGTTTGGCAGGAAGGTACCAAAGTAATCCCGGGTGGATCAACGGAAGGCGGTCAAGAACATCCTAAATACCCGAAAAGGACTAAGGATATGTTTCTCGATATGGAGGTGACAAAGAGCTATTGTAAATGGTTACCGATGCAAGCGTGACCGATCCGGACGATTCTAAATCGCAAACCCGGATATGTATTTTATTAAACGGTGGGGGTAAGGGTGCAGTTCTAAACAAAGCGCCGGGGGGGATCTACATGAGAAGTGGAGTACATAGCGCTTTTAAGCACAAATGAAGGAATCCGGATGAAGGAGTTCATTTCCGATCTAGGTGTTATACCTAGTTCATCGGGACCAATGAAGATCTTCGGAAATCTGGTGCAATTGTTGGCAAAGCAATCCAATTTCACAAGAGGGACTTCGGTGTCAAAACCGGCGGATCTGGGTAGGGGGTCCCGAAGCGTTAGGCGGATGGTAAGGAGACAAGGGACACGATGTTTTACCCGGTTCGGGCCCTCTCGATGGAGGTGAAACCCCGTCCGCTTGATTAATATTGATGATATGGGTAGTACAAGAGTGGATCTACCATGAGATCAAGGAGGCTAAACCCTAGAAGCTAGCCTATGGTATGATTGTTGTAATGTATGTTGTGTCCTCGGACTAAAGCCCTCCCGGTTTATATAGGCACCCGGAGAGGGCTAGGTTACAAATCGGTTACGGTGGTAGGAGATCTACATATCCGTACGCCAAGCTTGCCTTCCACGCTAAGGAAAGTCCCATCCCGGACACGGGAGAGTCTTCAATCTTGTATCTTCGTAGTCTTGGAGTCCCGGGGACGATGATAGTCCGTTGTCCGGACACCCCTAGTCCAGACTCCTCAGCCCCTGAACCAGGCTTCAATGACGATAAGTCCTGCGATAATGTTGGCAAAGGCGGGTTCCTCCTTTGAATAATCCAGATAAGATCATGAAACCGGGATAGTGTTCCGGCCTCAAAATAAATTCCACATTCCACCGAGAGAATAAAATGTACACAAGTTCAATCTGGCGGCGATTTTGGGCATGACGGCCCCACTACCAAGGCTTTACTTGAATCGTTTTTTATTATACCACCTCAAAACGTTTAGCGGCGGTTTCCTTCACGCCTTTGTCAAGGCGAGATCATGTTCCCTTATTACGGGATTCTCATCAATACGGATGGGTAACCCAACCGCGCCCGCCGCCCCCTCTATCGGGTGGATCCCGAACGGTCCGGAGGCGGCCCTTGGTATTTTCCCTCTTTATAAGAGGACCAAGGCTCGTTTTTCTTCAATCTTCCCTCGAATCTTCTCCTTGCTCCAAGTTCCAACACCCGAGCCCCAGTTAGCTTTTAACCTTCAACAATGTCCGGCCCGACCTTGGGGCGGTGGAAGGAGGGCGGAAAAGCTCGGAGGCCAAGTACCCCTTCGAGATTTCACAAGGTTGCCCGGCCAAGGGCAGGCCGACCCACTCCCGAGCCCGGTGAGTACGTGCCTTCGATCCCACCTCCGCCGGGGTTTAGGCTTCTCGGCGGACCCCTTCGTGAGAGGATCATGTTCTACTATGGGCTGGATTTTCACGACTTGGCCTCGAGTCCATCCTCCATATTTCCGATTCATTATCGCTCAAGGCCCCTTCGCCACCCCCACTTGCCTGTGGCTGAACACCTTCAATGTGGGCCAAGATGATCGGGGGCGGCTGCGGAAGGGCCATAAGCAAGTGGACCGATGCCCGTGGGCCCGAGGGCTCCTTCCAAGAGGAGCTCGGCCGTGGCAGCAGGGGGTTCTATATCACCCTCCAAGGGCAGCGGCAAAGCCGCCGCCTTCATTCCGCCGGGACCTCCACGACGGTTGGTGTCGGGGTCAAACCAAGGGTTTCAATTGGGGGCCGTCAAGCGGCCCTATTAGAGGGTTGGATTCGGACCCAAGCGGGGAGATCGATCTAGTTGTGGTGATGCAGGTCATGCTAATCAAAGGTTTCGCCCGCAAACGTTGTCCTCTCCGGTTATGGGAGTTCAATACGGAGGGACCACTAATTCTCCAACACTTCATGGGTGCGACCCGTGGAGATGTACAAGTTGTTCGGACCGGGTGGCATGTCCGAAATTGACCAAGACACAGGCCTTGCGCAACGCCGGATACTCGGGTAAGTAGCTCTGTCCGGACGCCGTTTGTTTGTTTTTTCTATAATTCGCCTTTCTAACCCATTATCCTTCATCAGGAGGGGGCGAGCAAAGCTGATAAGGTGTCCGGCCCCCTCCCGAGACCGCCCGGAGCCCATGCTGGTCGAAATGTTGGAGGTCGGCCCAGAAAGAAGGGATGGGGAAAACAGGAGCTTCACCCCGCCCGGGGAGCTTGAAGAGGGGCGATCGAGAACCCTTTCCGGGAGGAGAAGAGGACCGCCCCAAGACCCGGAGGCCAAAGCACCTAAGCGGGGAAGAAATCTTCACCGGAGGGTCCGGTCCGGGGAGATCCCGGCCAAATCGTTCTAAAGGATCAGCCCCAAGGAGCCGTGAGTAGGGAAAGGGGAGTTCATTAATAAGAAAATATCCCTATTTGTGCTTCCGAGGATAACCGAAATTTTTACCTTTCGTTGGACCTGCGGCCTTCTCGGATGAGTTCGTCGGGATTTGTCCGGAGATGATGGAAGCGAGACGCCTCCATCCTGCTTGCGTCGGACAGGCGACGAGCCCAAATATCGCCACGGGGTATCCCCGAGCCCGGTGGACCAAGAGTTCGGCGCCGACGGGTGTTGGTCGGGGAATGAAGGATTGCTTGAGAGGGCGCCCATCTCAAGATCACCGTATTGATGAGCATGGTGATTGGAAGGATTTTCCGCCCGGCGGTTGCATAATGCCGCCGGAGTTTGCCGGGGGATTTGAGGTCGTAAAACGACACACCTTTTTGACACATAGAAGCGCCCCGATAGATAGTAGCCCCGATACCGGTAGGTTGTCGAGAACGACAGCGGTCGAGGATCAAAACGCGGTATTGAGTGTCGCCTTTCCTATGCGGTGGCGGATAGTCCGGGGCTAGCCGGATGGTGGAGTTGTCGAGTTAAGCGGAAGGATTGGCGGATCCGGACATCGCGGCTTGTCAACCGGCGACTTGACGAAGTCGCAAATAAATGAATTTCCCAATCACTTATTTAAGGGGCCAAAGCCCGCCTCTTACAATATTTATGCCTGATGCGGATGGTGCCTTCGGGAGATCCTTTAGGCCAGCCTCGCCAAGGAGCAAGCCGGAAAAGTGATCGGTTTCGAGGGCGGCCGAGGAGTTAAAAGGAAAGGGTACCCGCCAAGGGGAAAGATGGCCGGATTGGCCGGAAATTGAAGGATGCTACCGACCGCAATGAGGCTCTTGAAAAGGCGCCTATCGGGCGAAAGACCGGGGAAGGCCACCGCCCAAGGATGCCCGTTCGCAATGCGGGCTATGAAGGAGGAGCTGCGCCCGGTGGAGACATTGTGGTGGCAAGCCTTTTCGCTGGTCCGCCGGTTTACGGATCCGATTATGCCCAGCCCAGTGTGGGGTCTAGAGGATCCATATATGGACTTAGCGACAAGTCAGCGGATGCCGGGCACTTCCGGTCGAAGGATCACAAACGGAAGAGCTGTTTTGGTCTCAATTCCATAGTCCGGATCGTTCACTTCCCGACCGTCGGTTGGCGAATGGGCTGAGCTGAACAGGTTTCCGGACTTGCCATGGCCGATATCGTGGGCTCGTCCGCTAGAGAGTCCCAAGGCGACGAGCTATTTTGGCTTATTGCAGCAATTTCTTGGAGCGGGCATATCAAGGAGATGAAGCGGTCCTGCATAGAAGGTGCGGATGGCCCTTGCCCCGGTGAAGACACATTGACAGAATGGATGCCACCGCATTGCAACCCAGGGTTGGACAAAGGGTTACCCCGCCGAGCACTATTTTGGGGAAGTTAGGGTGGTGCTGTAATAGAAATCGGAAGCTCGAAAAATGCCTTCAAATGAACGTTTAATTTGTAAAACAATGATTGTGATGTAACCGCTTTTTATACTTGTGTGTTCCAAGTATTGAAATATCTCCTATGCGCCGTTTATGTATACATTTGTATAACCTAAAAGATGGCAGTTTGGTTTCAGCCCCACGCACAAGGTGCGGGGTGTTCCAAAATATAGCGTTTTCACACTTAATCCGGCGCCCTGGCCGTGTTAAGGAGGTGGTAGCGGCAAACGAGGCAATCCGGACTATGATGCTTTATCACTTTCACTTAGCCATTGGAGTTCGAGGGTGGGGCTACGATAAGCCGGGGACCGCCTTCCCGGATTCGAGGCGTGGGTGTGCCTGACCAAACGGTCCTTCGCAGCGGAAATTCTAAACATTCCGGTTTGATCGAGTTGTTGACCAGGCTCCTGATCATGACACTTTGGCTTTCCTTCGAGGTGCTCGCCCAAAACGGGGCACAATCGCAGTTTCTCCGGTGCCGGTTAGCCGGGATATGGCGAAGGCAGCAAAACAAGGAGCCGGGTAAACCCAACATTTGACCAAAGACATGATTCGGGCTGATGCATATAAGGCCTAATTCGAGGCGCCAACACCCCTAAGGTGTTGGTCTTTATAATAATGGGGAACAATGCCCTAAGCCCCTAGTGTCCGGTTCGGGCAAGGTCCCCGCGCGGCCGATGCCAAAACGCCGGCTCCACTTTGGTTATAATGAGAAACCGGGGATTATAACAAAAGAGACAAAAAAAGGTTTACGAGGTCTTAATCAAAAGAATCCTTAACAGGTCCCTCCGCCGCCCGCGCTGTGCCTCCGGGTGCGTTATCCCGGGCGGATGTACGTTGTTCATCCGAGTGTTTATCGCAGTCTTCTTTCTTCCCGGCTGTTGCATCGGGAATTGGCGGGTTCACCCCGGACGGCCCTCGGTGAACGGAGTCCTATGTACATAAAGAAAAAAATAATGATAAAAAGGGGTGACACTTGTGAGGCCCCCTGATGGGTCGAGCCGCACGGGTCTTTTGGGTCGTGCCCCTTCCCCAGGCCCATGGTATCTCCAGGCGTAATGATGTGCGGAGGGTTGGTCTTGCAATTATGCAAGGGCTGGGGTTAGCCGCATTCTCGGTTGCTCGGGCGTGCGTGGTCTTGGTTGATGTTGCTCCGGCGCGTTTGGCGCCGGCCGTTTAACGGCCGGACTTTAATATTGCCTTAAAAGGCTGTTTGTTTCCCGCCGCGAGAGCGTTGTGTTCCTCCATTGGAGGGAGTGTTCCATTTCCATTGACCATAATGACTCCCGAGGGCCTGGCATCTTGAGCTTGGTTCGCAACGGTCCGCTTGAACTTTGCAAACGGTTCGTCCGAAAGCAGGCGTGATAGCCCAGAATGGGACTATGTCGATTAACTCCCCCGAAATTGTCCGGGATCCAAGACCACTTTAGTGTGGGAGCCTGAAATTGGCCTCGACACTGGTATGCGCCTTTGAAAGTCGCTTTGTAGGTTTAATCCTTGAAGGGTCTATGCCCATATTACCGTATCCCGATAAAGCAGGTTCAGTTCGCCGCCGCCCATCGGGACTCTCGAGGTGAAATCCATCGGCGATTGGGTCTAAAACCAATGCGGAAACCGCCATGGCGGATTTGGGTCGGATGATCTTTGATCGAAAGTGATCGGGCAAGAGGACCATGGATTGAACTTAGGGGCGTGGCTCCATCGCATATACGCCCCTTAGTACACGCCCCCCTCTTGGGTATATGGGTTTGGTAAATCATGTTCACCATCCGCACTTGTGGGGAAAACCCTTCTCCCTCTATTTTCGGGGGTTGGGTCTGTTCCCGTTATTGCTTTTAGCCCCTTGTCATTGTTTTGGCAATTAACTTGCCTACCTTGAACACCCAACAATCTCTGTTGGTGGATTAGCTAGTTTTTCAGGGTGCCATGTATTTGGCATAAGCGGTCGAGTATTCGGTCCAAATTGGGCGGACCCGGAGTGGTTCTTTTGAATGGCTTCTTCCCGGACCGGGTTTAGAGCCTCGAATCCGGCGTTGAGCCGATCCTTTGTCGCCGCCGCTAATGCGGCGTTTATTTTTACTTCGGCGACCGCCATTGTGGTTTGGTATCCGGACCGAATTTTTCCGAGGTTGTTTCGAGCTAGCCATTATCCTCCCCGCCTGCGGGTCATTAATGATGTGAGGGCTGCCATGGATTTCGGCTTTTCCGCCCTAGGTGCCGGGCTAGCCATTCGTCATGGATGTTATGCTTGAAGGCTAGGGCCTCGATCCCGACAGTTGATGATTTGATTTTTTTGTGAGGAACCGTGTCCGAATTGTCCGCCGATTCGTCGGGTTGAATTATGTGGCTTAGGTCATCGCGTCGGTGGTCACACATATGTGCCCCGGAAGTTGTCGAAATGCGGCTTCCGGTCTTCCCAACACCCAATAGACTCTCGGGCAAGCTGTTAAGGCAATGCCGAGATGGTCCTTTAAGCTTGAGGGGAGATACTTGATGGGCGGGAGATCGCCGCCGGGGCCATATGGATGTGAAGGAGATAATCTTATCCAAACCGCGGGTCTTTTGCCATCAGGATTCAATGTTTACGGGTTTAAACCCTTAGGATTTGATGATCCATTACTTTCGTGAAGCATAAGGCGGTGTGCGGCACCTCTATATTGAGCAATATCACGCGAGCTCGATAGGCGTTTTCGATGTGTTCGGCCCGGCCGGAGTTATTGTATCCGGCGACGGTATTTGTCGGGGTTGGGGCCCACGTGATCCATAGATGGATCTGGATTGCCTTGCTTTGTCCTCCAATATATCTCGCAAGTCCCGGTGCTTCCTTCTTCCCGTACTTTTGGAGCGATGCCGGGAAGCTTCGGTGGAGGGCCTAGATGCCTCTTCTCGCCCCGAGGTGGTGGTCGGCCGGGCGCAGTGATGAAGGTATGTATGTTTCCTCCTCTAATCGGGGAGCAACTTGCGCCTTGGGTAGCTTTTGGAGGGCGTTGGTTCATACTTTGGCCGTGAGGACCTCGGTCCATCGATCGGCCCAAGGTCCTAATCACTTGGTGCTGCTGCTTTTTCTTTAGGCTATTTGCTGCGGCGATAAGCCCGCGTTTAAAACACCTGTTGACGGGATCCCCGGGCACGATGAATTGTGTCGTTGAGGCTTGCCTCGCCTTGGAGGGAGGTACATAGTTATCATCCTCGACCTTTTCCCGCCCCTCGTGAGGGCTTGCTTCGCATCCTCCCGCGCTAAATCTTGTTGGAGGGATTATCTTGGCACTCTCCGGTTTATTATCTCCCGTGCCGAACCTCCATTCTTCTGTGGGCGGGATTTAAGCGGCGCCCGGGACGCCGGCGCTTGGGCTGTTTCTTTGAGGAATCTGCCTCCACTTCTTCTTCGCCGCCCCCTCTTTTGGGGTGTCCACCATGTATATGTCATATGAGGGTGGTCTTCCGGGCCCGTAGGCGGGTTCTTGTTTCTCCGCATCGCCGCCCATACCGCCGATGTCCTCGGTCGTAGTCTAGCATGTCCGTTAGATTCCCGATAGTGGCTACAAAGTGGGTGGTGGGTGGGCTTTGAATTTCTTTGTTGTCCGTTATCCCAACCCCGCCATAGTCCGGCTAGGTCTCCCGGATAGCGAGAGATGTTTTAACGAATTTAGGTGTCGCCAAAGGGGTGTTGGAAGATGTCCGTGGCGGTGAATTCCATAACCGGCGCCAATCGATTCGATTGGGGGGGCGTGGGAGGTCCGGGTCCGTATGGAGTCGGCACCTTGAGTCACGAAGCCGCAAGGGACAAGGTTAGTGTTCGGCTCCATCGCCGGGAATTTGCCCCCGGGGTGTCCAACCACCGGTCCTGATCCGGGCGTCGGCTTTGGACTAAGGGCCGGAGGCGGATTCTTGGGCGGCCACCAAGGCCTTTTCCGGGCAGAGCTAGATCATGCCCATCGTGACGGGCGGCACGCTTTGGGTTCGAGCCCGTCAAGATCAAGTCCCCGCGGATGTCGGCCGTGAAGTTTAGGCTCCCGGCCGACTCGGACGGAGGCGAACTTTCGATCTGCTCCGGATGGCCAAGTGAATTAGCCCGCGGGCCGGCCGCCAAACAAAGATCTGTCCAGGAGAAAAGTTCACCCGGACAGCGTTGTTGATTGAAGAAGCCATCGAGCCTATCGGTGGCGAACCGGAGGAACTCTCAATGAAAGCACCAATGTCGGTGTCAAAACCGGCGGATCTCGGTGGGGGTCCCGAAGCGGCGTCTAGGGGTGGTAACGGGAGACAAGGGACACGATGTTTTACCCGGTTGGGCCCTCTCGATGGAGGTAAAACCCCCGCCCCTTTGATTAATATTGATGATATGGGTAGTACAAGAGTGGATCTACCACGAGATCAATGAGGCTAAACCCTAGAAGCTAGCCTATGGTATGATTGTTGTAATGTATGTTGTGTCCCTTTTAAAGCCCTCCGGTTTATATAGGAACCGGGAGGGCTAGGGTTACAGGTCGGGTTACAATGGTAGGAGATCTACATATCCGTATCACCAAGATTGCCTTCCACGCCAAGGAAAGTCCCATCCGGACAGGACGGAGTCTTCAATCTTGTATCTTGTAGTCTTGGAGTCCGGACGATGATAGTCCGTGTCCGACACCCCTATCCAGACTCCCTCAAGGACCAAGCACATCAAGAGGCCTTAATTCCATCCGGGACCAAGTCCAAGTGGGAGACATAGAAATTTGCAAGATACATACGGATCTGAATGTTGCGGACCGTTGACTAAGCCTCTCTCACGACAAAACATGATCCACCCGGCTCCATGGGTGTTAGAATCATTACTATGTAATCTAGATTATTCACTCTAGTGCAAGTGGGAGACTGAAGGAAATATGCCCTAGAGGAAATAATAAAGTTATTATTTATTTCCCATATCATGATAAATGTTTATCATTCATGCTAGAATTGTATTATCCCGGAAACATGATACATGTGGAATACATAGACAAACATAATGTCACTAGTATGCCTCTACTTGACTAGCTCATTAATCAAAGATGGTTATGTTTCCTAACCATAGACATGTGTTGTCATTTGATTAACAGATCACATCATTAGGAGAATGATGTGATTGACTTGACCCATTCCTTTAGCCTAGCACTTGATCGTTTAGTATGTTTATTGCTTTCTTCATGACTTATACAAAAGTTCCTACCTATGAGATTATGCAACTCCCTTTACCGGAGGAACACTTTGTGTGCTACCAAATGTCACAACTTAACGGGTGATTATAAAGGTGCTCTTGGTGTTCCAAAGGTACATGTTGAGTTAACAATTCGAGATTAGGTTTTGTCACTCCAATTCCTGGAGAGGTATTCGGGCCCTCTCGGTAATACACATCACTTAAGCCTTGCAAGCATTCCTAATGAGTTAGTTCTAAATGATGTATTCGGAACGAGTAAAGAGACTTCTTGGTAACGAGATTGAACTAGGTATTGGATACCGACGATCAATCTCGGGCAAGTAGCATCCGATGACAAAGGGAACAACGATGTTGTTATGCGGTTTGACCGATAAAGATCTTCAGAGAATATGTAGGAACCAATATGAACATCCATGTTCCACTATTGGTTATTGATCGAAACAGTTCTAGGTCATGTCTACATAATTCTCGAACCCATAGGGTCCCACGCTTAACGATACGATGCAGTTTTATTATGAGTTTATAAGTTTTGATGTACCAAGTTTATTGAGTCCCGGGATGTGATCACGGACATGACGAGGGTCTCAAATGGTCGAGACATAAATATTGATATATTGGACGATATATTTGGATACCGGAAAGGTTCCGGATGAGATTGGGACTATACGGAGCTCGGGAGGTTCCGAACCCCGGTAAGTATATGGGCCTTATTGGGCCTTAGTGGAAAGGAGGGAAAGGAGCAAAGGAGGGGGCCCCCAAGCCCAATCCTAATTGGGAAGGGGGGCCCCCTTTTCTTCCTCCCTCCTTCCCCCTCCCTACTCCTAATAGGAAAGGGGCCAAACCTACTTGGAGTAGGATTGCCCCCAGGGCGCCGCCTCCCCTTGGGGCCCTCCTCCTCCCCCTTTATATAAGGGAGGTGCACCCTAAGACACACAAGTTGATCTGGATCGTTCCTTAGCCGTGCGGTGCCCCCTCCACCATATTCCACCTCGGTCATATCGTCGCGGAGTTTAGGCGGCCCCGCCTGAAGAACATCATCATCATCACCACACCTCGTCGACGGAACTCATCCCCGAAGCTTTGCTGGATCGGAGCTCGGGGAACGTCATCGAGCTGAACGTGTCCTGAACACGGAGGTGCCGTACGTTCGGTGCTTGGATCGGTGGGATCGTGAAGCGCGACTACATCAACCGCTTGTCAAAACGCTTCCGCTTTACGGTTCACGAGGGCGTGAACAATACTCTTCCCTCTCGTTGTTATGCCATCACCATGATCTTTGTGGGGGAAATTTTTAAATTACTCGTTCCCCAACACTAACCCCCAAGCTTTTGACCACGGGATCTAGCCTTTGACTTTGCAGGACGGGTTTTGACCGGTGGAACTATCCACCCGGTCGTGTTAGGTAAGCCCATATGAACACTTTAGAGCAACATCCGGGCCAAACCCACCGTAAGATCCCCTCCGGTAGACCCGGCGCGTTCCCCTCCGGTGCGGGCGGCCGTCTGGGTGAGGGCACACCCCGGAGGACGTGCCGCCTTCTTGGACATGCTAGCCACGCGGCATGTATGAGGTCCCGGTGGATGCTCCGGTGGCATTTACCCCTTACGGCCCCTGCCCTTTAACCCCGGGTCCTGTCAAAATGCCGCCGGTCCGGTCCAACATAGACGGTAAACTTAAAATCTAAAAATGTAATAATTGAATTGATTAAAAACTCCGGATTCATCATTGAAAACGATATCACTTGAAACCTTTAGTGCCCGGGCACCAGGCCGGCTTCCCGGCACCGAAAGTTTGAGTAATTTCCGTTTCTTAGATAAGTCTAATGAATACGGAGCTTGTAACGTATGGATTAGTGAACTATTTAAACGGTCAAATTGCTTTCCCTCGGCGAGGTGGGACTATTTAAAAAAATTGTGGTCCCAATATATGCCGGCGGCCCAGCCGCCGGCATACTCCCATCTATCCAGGCCGGGCTGTCGACATATGTGAACGTTATCCACTCCCGAGCTGCCGACATGTGGGCCGGGCCTATGTCGATAGCCATGCCCGGGCATAAGGGAACCTTATCCCCTCGGCCACCCTCCTTCTCCCTCATTTCTCTCCCTCACCACACCCCCGACCCCACCCCACCCCCCCCTCCCCCGCCCCGCCCCTAAAAGGCCCGCCCCCACCCCCGGCCCCCGGCCCCCACCCCCCACCCCCAGCCACCCCCCCAGGCCTGACCGGCCGGCCTCCGCCGGCCCCACTGCCCCCCACCTGCCCCATCGGCCCCCCCGCCTCGACCTTCCCCACCCGCCTCGCCCGACCCCTCCGGCCGCCCCACAGACCCCTCCGGCCTCCCGCCCGACCCAAGCCGGCCCGCCCGACCCCCCGGCCTCCCCGCCCCAACCCGGCCCCTCAAGGTGAAAATTTTATGTATTTTTAGTGTTTTTTAGTAATTTTGTAGCTAGTAAGATAGGTATTTAGATAGATATTTAGATAGTTAGATACATAGTTAGATAGATAGTTATATAGATAGTTAGATAGGTAGATAGTTAGATAGATAGTGAGATAGTTAGTAGGTAGATAGTTAGATAGTTAGATAGATAGTGAGATAGGTAGTAATAAAATCTGGTTAGATGAGATGCTATATGTTGCATATCTTGCAAAAAATTTGGTTCGATGAGATGAATCAATGATTATGACAATAGGTGATAATGATGATGATGAATATGTGATGGCGATGATGAATATATTGTTAATGTTTTTAGTTTTTTGCCTACATGATGCAAAAATAAATGAATGCATGTTTAAATGTTTTAAATATGCTCTATGAGTTGTGATGTTCTAAATTTTTGTCCCGATGGAATTTGCAGGCTTTGTGGTGTTGCATTTCATCAAAGTATGTCGTCCGGCCTTTGTTCCCCGAGCATCCCTCGTTTTTCGAATTCCTTCCCGAAGCCGAGGGTGAGCTACAAGTCCATCTCCTCCATTTTTGATGTCACTAGATTTCATTCTCAAGTCAACCGGTGTAACCTAACGCCTCCCGTCCGAAAGGGTTGCATCGATAAATATGCATTCAATTGCATATTTATCACGCGAATCTTTTGGATTGTCCAATTTTCCACGGAAGCTCGAGGATGTTAGATTGGGTATGTTCTCCATGTTCTACCCCATTCCAGACAGGATTTTAGGGCCTTCCCATTGTTCTCCGGGCACATTCTCCTATTTGCCAAGATGTGTATCCGGAGAACAGCGGGAAGGTCTGCCGAATTTTGTCTCGGGGAAGAATGGAGAATATACTAAATCTACAATCCTCGGGTGAATTGGGACCCATCTTTACCTATTAGAGATGTAGGTGGATTCAACGGTAGAAACTGAAAATTTGATGTGATTAATTTAAGTGAATCCTTAATTATGTTGTGTGGCTTGCAAAATAGCGGAGGATGGTAGATAATCTGGATGTCAATTGGTTTTATCCGTCAAATCAAGTAACATCAGTGGATCGCGAAAACCGGTGTATTTGAAGGGATATTTTGTCGCCAATGAGAATTATCCCACCATGCCCCCACGAGATGTGCCGACGTCACCATAGAAATCAGACGGACATGAGTGAGCACCTTCGCCGCAATATATGCCAAACTTTGACATGCCGCCGATAAACATAGCCGAGGAGGACCGTGGTAGAGAGGAGGTGATGCGACAATGCATCGATGGATATGAGGACGGCGTCGGGGACATGCTAGATGATGTCATTATTGCGAAGGGCAAATGTGACACCTTGAGAATGAACCGGGAGGCCGGAGGCAACCAAAGGCCTTCTTGGAGGTCCCGGCCTCGTCAAGAAACCTCTTTATGCGTGTAAAAATATCCGCTGGATGCCATCTCGGCCCGATTGCAATAAGGCTCAAGCGGAGCCGAAATGTTAAGCATTCTTGGGAGTATGGGCTAACAGCCTCCCGAGGGGTCATGAATTGCCGAAAAGCATTAATACAAAGAAAAATCATGAAGGCACTCTTTGGATTATGAGAAAATAGATGTTTGCCAAGAATTGCCTTTTGTTTAGGCACAGTATCCGGATGACAAATACGTAGGCGGGCGGTTCGCCCTCACATTGAGGTGGTCGGTGAGGATGGTTAGAAAAGCAGCTAACCATCCCCGTTAAGGTTCTTCGGTATCTTGATTTTATAAAAGACCGCAACGCCTTTCATCATGAAGGATTGCCAAAATGATGAAGTGGCACAAGGAAGGTATAAGGTACAATCCAAAAAAAAATCGACATCCATCGGAAGGGGCATGGAAGTCGTTCAATGAAGAATACCCCGAGGAAGCAAATTGGGGAATGCCGGAATAGCCATATCGGATGATGGGTTGAATCCATATGGTATGTCGTCCAATCCATACACTGCTAGCTTGTGTTTGTAATTCCGCCAATCTTCCCCCGGGCCTAATGAAACCAAAGACCATGTTCTTGTCGCCATCATTCCAGGCCTGATTATCCGATGAAGCAATTGGGTGTGTTTATGCAGCCGGGTGGATGCTTTGCACCATTCTTGGTATTTCCAACATTGACATCACCGGAATCTGCGGAGAAATTTCTTGATGAAAGTTTGGTTGCACTATTGCATGCATGACTTTCGGCTATGCTCTATTTCCGGATGGTGTACAAGTGGGAAGATGCCATGCCGGTGTGCAGCCTCGCGAATGATTTGGCTGAGTAAGGGTGGCAAGTATGTAGCCTTTGACCTGCATCGGCAGTTCCTCCCTCCGGACCATCCGAAGGGGAAGACAAGAAGAACTTTTCGAAAGGCCGGGTTGTTCATGAAGTAACCGAGATTCCAACATTTTGGGGCAGATGTTCTTTCTCACTAAAAGCTCTCCCTTTAAAGTCAAAGGCAAAGGCAAAGCCAAAGCCAAAGGCTTTGAGGGATATGGTGAGACGCCTTGGGACTCACATAACCCCTACTCAGCTTCCCTATTTCAAGGACCTCAAACTTCCTTACAATATCGATGTGATGCACACAAAAGAATGTGGAAGTGTCCCTTTTCCCAACGATCCTCAACATTCCTGATAAGAAACGAAGGATAACGTTAAAGCTAGAGCCGATCAACAGAGAATTTGTGATAGACCACGTCAACATGAAGCCTCCCACAGGGTCGAAAAAACTGGTTCAAGCCGGATCGACTTTGTCCTTCAACCGCCATAAAAAGGAAGTACTTATCCGGCTGAAACATATTTTGAAGTTCACCGATGGTTATGCATCGAATATAAGTAAGGGGTCAATCTTTCAACGGGCAAATGACCGGTTGAGTCATGACTACAATGTATGGATTGAGCGGATAATGCCGGTGATGGTTCGAGGCTATGTCCCCGAGCATGTGGCGAAAGTGCTTGGAGCTAAGCCATTTTTCCCAACGCCTGTGCTAAAAAGTAAGTAAAGGCGTGATTGAAAAATTTCATAAGAAGGCACCGGAGTTGATAGTCAAGCTAAGAAGATCTTTCCGAGCTTCTTTACATCGATGACACATTCATTCTACACCTGAACGAGGTATTGTTGGGAGGGCTCTGCGGAATCGGGCGACGGCCCCGAGAGAAGAACAAGCATCTCCGGCAAATGTGGAAACAAAGCTAAGATTGAAGCTTCCATAGCTGAGGGTTTCCTAAGGAGGTGTCGACCCGGGACATCATACTTTCGGACCACGTTCCCCATCGCATAACAAGGTGCCTCGATACAATATAGAAGAACCAATATCAACCCAGGCTCCATTTATTCAACATGCAAGGTGGGAGGGTTGGGGCCTCAAACCTTTCATGCCACGACAAGAGTGGGAGGACCTCATGTTCTATATCTTGCACAACATCAAGGAAGTTGAGGAAGTGTGGATGAGGTAATACCACTACACCATTCCTTTATGTCTTCCACATCATCATGTTCTATGTTCACTTAGTCCCGGCCTAACACCGCATTTCTTTTTTCTAGTGATTTCATTCAAGAGGAATGGGAGGGAATGAATCCTCGCTTGAGGGGAGGCACTTACTTTTCTCCGCATGGAAACCCGGATAAAAATTTTGTTGCTTGGTTCATGGAGAAAGTAATTTTCCCACTCCTATTAAATAACTAGTTCAACATTTATTAGTTAACTAATGCATGCAATAATTTCAATTATACTTGTAGGGAAAAGATCCCAACATATCTATGGATGATGAATTGAGATGGGTTTCCATGGGTTTTGATCCTCCGCCATGACCTAAAAAGTATGATGTGAATGGGTATCACTTCCATATAGAGGAGCACCGAACAGCCGGCCGATCCCAAAACTATAAATACCGGAGTGTACACCCCGGTCAAAATTCAGAGACTACTACGGGGTACAAAATATATCGAGATTCAATTCCACCAGGTGCGACACCCTAAGTTTCCTGTGTTCAAATGTCGATGGTTTGATCCGGGAGGGTGTAAAACATCGCCTTCCATTGGTTTGGTCGGTTAAACCATCAACCGCCTATGCCAGCCGATCTCTTCATTGCGGCTACCCAAGCTAAACAAGTATATTATCCGCCCCCATGCCGGAAAAGAGTACCTAAAGGGTTGGGAAGTTGTGTTCAAGGTGTCGCCAAGGTAAGCTACCGAACCCGAATGAAGCGAATACAACATTAACCCCATGACATAAGAGGGAGGTTCTATCAAGACCAACCTGATGATGATGATGTGGTTAGAAACGATGGCGCTAGACCATTGGGTGATGATGATGTGGATCCAAACGACCGAATGCCGGAATGATGGTGAGACCATTGTCAATGAAAATGACATACTTACGCTAGAAAAGTTAAACGAAGGCCGGCGGCGAGGAAGAGCCTCCACCTCCGCCGGACAACGGATGATATGATTGATAGTGATGATGAGACGGACCAAGAAAGAGGTTACAATGGATGATTCATATGGTTTCTAGCAAATGTAAGTTTCAAGTCTTTTTTCTATAGTTTAGGAATATGCCTTTTTATGCATTTTTATTAATGTGTTTATTATCATGTATTTTCCTTCATTTTATTAATTTACTAATTGCTTATTCCTTTTCAATGCAGCTTCATGGAACATGGGCAAGGGAAGGCCGACGCGTGGGTTTCCCCAAGGTCGCCCGGCCTGCCTAGTCGGAGTGGTCGACACGTAATCCTCCCCTGCCCTTGACGATGACCCTCACGGGGAGGTCGGGGAGAGGTGCCCCTAGAGGTGGAGGGGCGGGGAGAGCCTCTAGAGGGCGGGTGGTGGGGAGAGCCACTATAGGGGGTCGCGGGAAAGAGCGCACCCTCACCGACTTAGGGGTGTTGTTTGAGGCCCTCCTCTAGTGAGGTACCCTCCTTTGGCGAGGAGGAGGAGGAGGCGGGGGGGAGGAGGAGGAGGTTCGGGATGGGGCCGGGAGGAGGTGGAGGAGGAGGACGAGGAGGAGGAGGATGAGGAGGAGGTTGGGGAGGGAAGGCAATCGAGGAGGGGGTGGTGGCGGGGATGATGGTGGTGGCGGGGATGATGGTGGTAGCGGGGGGGTTGACAACAAGGGGTGGCTGCGTGGTAAGCATTAAACCAAAGCAGGTTCCTGCTACTAAGGAGCAATGGCTCATTGAGCCCAGGGGAAAAGTAAGTGCCACTTTATAATAATTTCATTATTTTGCTTGTCACATGCTCATTTGGTTGTTATTTATTTTGCTTGTCACATGCTAATAGTTCATTCTTTTGCGATTGGATATATTCTAAAGGGGTCCGTATTCCCAATGGCCTCATCACCTGTTGCTGAAGTTACCTTGGCCGGGGTTGTCCGTCCGGATCCAACAGCCCCGGACCATTGGGTCTTGGCCACGGGGAGCCTGGAAGCGGCGCCCACGCGGACCACGGACCCATGCCAAGGCCGTGATCACCACTTTCGGGTGAGTTCTCTTGAGCACAAGTCCATTCTAGTTTCATGAATGATTTAACTCATGTCTTCTTCCATTCTTGTTTCATGCATGATTGTAGAAATTCTTCGAAGTTCTTCCGGAGGACGGGGCCAGGCGGACCAGATCATGATGCGCTAATGCAAGAAAAAGGCCCGGGATGACGAGGGCATTATGTGGCCATCTCGACATACCATCACGACTATCTTGGTGTGAAGATGGCCAAGGGCGGCCAGGGAGGATGGGCATTACCTTGGATAGGGCGAGTTCTTGAAGGTAACTATGCCATTATGCTTTCATTATGCCATTATGCTTTCATTATGCCATTATGCTTTCATTATGCCATTATGCTTTCATTATGTAGGTGTTACCAAATTGGTGTTATGGAAAAGCGAGTCCTGGGCGGCATTGGTGGATCTTTGGTGTGGAGGGGCCCCGGGGCTATGAGAGTCAAAACAAGGCTAACCGAGGGAAGGAGGGAGTACATGCTCGGGGAACCGAAACCACTATCTCCACAAGGCAATTAATGTATGACTAACCCCATTAAACATTTTCTTCTTCTATTCACCATCACTTTCTTATGTATGACTAACCTCTTTGGTGGTGTAGGAGGGAAACCAAACCGGCCCCAATGCAAAGGGTGGGAGATTGCCCATCGGGAAGGACTCTAAGCCCGGAGCCCAAGTACTACGGCAAGAAGACCGCGGGGAGGAAGAAGGCCTACTCAAGCATATCGGTTACATCTGACAAACCCCATTCCTTGGGCGGGCATGGGGCCCAAGGAGCAGGTCGGGGGCGGTTCTTGATTCTGGATCACTCCTACTATCTCCTACACACAGCTTTGGATCGACCCGGCTGAAGCCAAGGACAGCCAACCAAATCCCTCTTTGGAGCAACAATTGTAAGTATTTTCCCTCTTATCTTCATTGCTCATTTCATTTTCCCATTTAGTAGTTTTATGAGTTCCATCATGTCATGCCGTGGGCCTACCTAAGTCACTACAAGAAATATGTCAACTTGTGATTTGACTATTGGTCAGAAAGGTCACAAATTTCCATTTATGACCTTTTGTGACCAAAAACAGAAGGTCAAAAGCTAGGCAAATCGAATTATAGCGACCTTCTTCCGGAGAAGGTCGGACGTTTATGACCAAAATAAGCCTATTGTTGCGTTTTGGTCACTAGCAACCTCCCCAGGACACGGGCATCCAGCGTGGCAACGGCGTGGCACAAGATTCAGCCCGGTCCAATTCGGCTTTTACATGGGCCGAGGCCGTTAATTCACCTTTTAGGATTTTTTTTCCTTGTTAATTCTGGTCCGCTTCAGGGCCAAGACCAACGTTTTAGCCTTTTTATTGTTGGCCCGTGGCCTTTTATGATTTATTGCCTATTTTCAGCCATTATATATTCAAGCTGGTCCCACTAGTCGATGGGTCCCACTTGTCATGATCATCTCTCAAATTGGTCCCACATATGAAATGTACAAATTTGGAAACTTTCATAAGTACCCAATTTCAAGTTTCCATTTCACAAGTTTTCAGATCACACATACATAATCAAAAAGAACACATAAATTTCATCAAATATACCACTAAATAAATTTATTACAATCTTTACAACACGGATATTCTACAATATGCTACTCTTTCTTGAGTTGGACTTCACGCCCCACTTGGCTTCACACTAACGGCTTCACACTTCACACTTGAGCTTTTGTAAAAGAGGAACCACCACAACTTTAAGTCTACAATACAACAATTAATACTAATCAAGGATAAAAACAAAAATAAGTAATAGACTTAAATGTGTAGGCAGATGGAACTAGTGATACGACAACATGCGAAAACACTACAATGTAAATACTTTGTAACTTCAATCGCCGCAAAATCAGCACTACACAAAGCAACACATAACAATTGGTTAACAACGAAAATCGATAATGTTTAGAACATGTATATTCAATATGACAAGTAAGGAAAGAGTTCTAGCAGGTAGCATAAGAAGCAAGGAATTCCAATTTCAGAAAATAGAAGGTAATAACTTTCGTGCACACATTTAGATAGAAAGAAGCGCTTGATCAAAAGCTGTTGTAATAGTGTAGATATAGAAATGCTAACAACATGAATGTTCCATCGGGGCCATGATCAATTCCTCCAAACCATTACATGGTTTGCAAGAAAATAATAGAAAAGTAATCAACAGATGACACAATGAACAAGTGAAGGCTTTAAATATCTCCTCCAAAGATTCAAGTCGATGAAGACATGCGAACAAGGAGGAGCAGCCTTGCATCATCGTTTGCTCGGACGACACCGGAAAGTGTGCTGCCATACCATGATCGAACCCAACGACCACCTCTGTCCCCCACCTCAACTCCCCTGTGCCATGATTGGATGTAAGTGTTAAATACAACATAATTTGCATTATGTATCTAGACTATAGCATCTTGCAGCTAGCAAACATGAATTCAACTCAATAGTATAATAAACATCCGCTGGAAGTTGTCCGCTCAAACATGTCTTAGTTTTTTCAGAGAAAATAGGCAGGAATTAAGACCCAAATGTGCATGTATAACCAAAACCTATAACAACCAGAAGCTATCAAAATAAATCATAGAGGCTGGCGAGCTAATTGGCGACTCAAACGATACAAGAGAGCGGCCCGTGAATATACTTGAAGGAACAATTCTCATAACAGGAACACAAGAGAGGGCTGTTGATTTTGATGAGAACTAAATCGAGCACTACTAATGCTATTCTATTATAATTCAAACGGTACATAAACTAACCACCAATCCGGCAAAAATTGCATTTATAGATCCAAAAAATGTATCATCTATTCCGCTTTGAATTACGGTTTGTGTTTTAAGAAAATAGTATATATCAGATCCAACCCAAATAAACTTTAAACAATTTTGTTATTTCGTGAATTTACAATACTTTGTTCTTTTTGCGAGAAAACCACTTGGCCTCTTGAGAACAAATGGAAGGGTCCAACATAAGATTTATCCATCACCCGGATATTATCAGCCATGGAGTAAGTATCCTACAAGCTAGTTGATATTATCACAAAAGAGGCTAACAATAATATGCTCGGTATGGATACAACTATACAAAGTTGGGGGCACATTACGAAATCAAGCGGAGCATTTTAACAACAATGATTACCATTTAAAATGAGATGTCATTGGTTTCGCTCAAAGGTTTGAAATGTCGGTTGATGCATTAATCTAGCATAAGCACATTAGAAACCACACTTATAATGCAGATTATACAATACAACCTAACATGATATGGAACAAACTACAACCTAGGAAAATCAACTATAGCATAAGCATGTCAAGAGTTTTTGGACTCATGAAGAATCCCTTTGGGTGGGAAGCTTTGGTGGGCTGCGCTTGTCCGGTTCTCATTGGAACAGCCCACCCGGAAATCCTCAAGACTTGACATTAACCTAAAGGAAGCGGATATAAACCCGGCGGCTCAAGCGGATCAAGCACATCAAAGAGGTGGGTGTCCCACCAATCCGACGACACCGGCGGGCGCCCCGACGGACAACGCGAACCGGAGGATCTCCTCCATGGTGATGGTGACCAGGCCCAACTGCTCATGCCCACCGAAGACGGAGGCGGGAACAATGTTGAACAAAAATAGATCGCCCATCCGGGATGCATATGTCTCTCCGAAATGGCAAGGATGGTGGGCGTTGGCATTTTGAAGAGGTGGTCCTTGGCGGCGCCGGCGCCGACCAGCGCATGCATTGCCGGGGTGGCGGTCGGGTCTGCGGTGGTTGGCGGGATGGGGGCTCGGGAGGAATATGGCGGTGAGGCGGCGGGTGACCCAGGTGGTCGGCCGTACGGAAGACCTTCGCTGGTCGGAAGATCCTCCCGCGGCGAGGCGGGTCTTGGACTTGGGCGGCGGGGTGTTTACCGCCGGGCCCGTTGGAAGATCCCCGCCGTGAGATGCGGTGAGGAGGAGGAAAGGGTGGTGGTGGAGCACGGGCGGCCGCCCTTGGGGAGGACATGGGCGCCAACCCGAGGAGCGGATATGGATCGATCCGGGGGCCGCTGCTCGATCTGGTGCGTGGATGTGACGTCGCCGCCTCCCTTCTCGATCTGGAGGTGGATTCACGGGAGGGGGGGTGGTGAGTGGGGGATCCGGCCGTCGCCATGGCCCGGAGCCTGGGCTCCTTCCTCCGGGGACGGGGGTGGGTGAGAAACCCCAGCGGGTCCATGGCCATGGCTGGGGTGGGGTTAGGCCTGAGTTGGGGCGGCGAGGTTGGTCGAGGACGAGGGGCGAGGGAGAGTGAGGGGCGGCCAGGTGGGTGACGACGAGGATCCGAGGTGGGCGAGGGCTGGGTGGCGGACGAGGGGCGAGGGGATCTTCGGGGAGAGGGAGAGGATTTGAGGGGGAGGAGAAAAGAAACAAAGAATGGGGCGGGGGAAATGTCCAAAGGACCAAGACCTAGGGTTTCGCTCGGGTGGGTTTGGGCCGTTGGATCCGGGAAGCATCCGACGGTGGTTGATCGTGATCCGCGTGATATGCTCACGGTCCAATCGAACGCAGCAAACCATTTGATGACCTTATGACCATATAAATTGGTCGTGATCGATTCAAGATAAAAAAATTATTCCATTTTTCATTGCTCAAAATGAGTGTTTTGTGAAAGTCCTATCAAATATTTGTTCAAATGATATCATATTTTGCACAAGTTTACATCATGGATTTGCAAACAATATAAAAGACCTTTGAGAAAAATCAAATTTCCATTTTTGAAAATTTTTTTGTGAAGGTCCTATAATATATTTGTTTCGGAATTGGACCAAATCATTTTTCTAAAATACTAGGCCATATATAATGCACAATTGACAAAATGGTTGGGTGAAAAAAGTTTTGATCCACCTCTGGTGAAAAATACAAATTATCGGATTCAGAAACGGGCCAAATTTGAACTGCACTGCCTCATATTTTGCTCTTTAGTTTTTCCAAAAATCATTTCTAGGTAAATAAGTATCTATTTAATCAAGAAACACCAAAAAATTCCAAGATTCAACCACTAGATAGGAACGGCAAGCCCGCTTTGACCGTTTTAAACGGGCATAAAAAATTCAAAAAATTCAAAAAAATGGGAAACCTTTATTGTGTCATTATATGTGGAAGTTACCAGGAAAAATAACAAACTTGTTCGACAATTATTATAAAAAGTGTTCTTTAAACGAGCTATCAAGCGTGAAGATTCATGGCTTTCAAGCCAAATGATCAATCTTATGGCCACATTCATGGCATAGTTTGTTCAAATGATCTCATATTGTGCACAAGGGTGCATATTAGAATGGCAAACAATGTTGCCTAAGGAAGTTTTCATTTTCTTTTGGGCGAAAAAACCATTTTTCATTTTCCAAAGTCAAAATGAGGTTTTTTGTGAAGGAACTACCAAATAATTATTGCAAAATTGGACCAAATCATTTTTCTAAAATACTAGGCCATATTTAATGCACAATTGACCAAATGGTTGGGTGAAAAAGTTTTGATCCACCTCTCGTGAAAAGACAAATTGGCCGATTCGGGTTGGGGAATTCAAATTGAAGTGCATTTGGATAGTTTGCTATTTATTTTTTCCAAAAATCATTTCTAGTTACATAAGTATCTATTTAATCATAGAAACACCAAAAAAGTTCCAAGATTCAACCACTAGCTAGAACGGTCATTCCCTTCTTTGACCGCATTTTGAAACGGGCATAAAAATTCAAAAAATCAAAAATTGGAAAACCTTCGATTGTGTCATTATATGTGACCAAGTTTCCGGAAAAAATAATAAACTTTTCGGTAATTATTTTAAAAAGTGTTCTCGAAAATGAGCTATCAAGTGTGAAGATTCATGGCTTTCAAGCCAAATGATCAATCTTATGGCCACATTCATGGCATAGTTTGTTCAAATGATCTCATATTGTGCACAAGGGTGCATATTTGGAATAACAAACAATGTTTCCTAAGGAAGGTTTCATTTTACTTAAAAAAACCATTTTCCATTTTTAAAGTGCCAAAGGAGGTTTTTTGAAGGAACTACCAAATAATTGTTGCAAAATTGGACCAAATCATTTTATAAAATACTAGGCCATATTAGTGCACAATTGACAAAATGGTCGGTGTAAAATTTTTGATCCACCTCTCGTGAAAAAGACAAATTTCCGATTAAGGAAGCGGGTCAAATTTGAACTGAATTTCCTTCTCATAGTTTCTATTTATTTATTCCAAAAAATCATTTCAGTTACACAAGGACCCTTTTAATCCCAAAATAAATGGTTTGGGGGAAATATGAAGGTTTGGGCGGTGGCCGGGGCCCCCAAAACTCTAGGAGCGGAAGAATTTTAAATTTTGAACAAACCAAGGGAAGGTTTTGGGATTTTCTGGGGGTTTAAAGAATTTTAAAGTTTTGGGTTTTGGGAATTAGGTTGGTTGCTTAAAAGGAAAATTTACCCAACATAAATTCCCCGGGAGGGGGCCCAATCATGCCAAACCAAATTTAAAGGCAGCCAATTTTATTGGCGTTAAACAGAAATTAAGGCTAATGGGCGGGTTTTGGCTTTATGGCCATTTAAGAAGGAAAATTTTCACCAAAAGGGCCTGGTTTATTGGTTTGGAAACCCCACACTTTTTAAACCAATTGGTTAAATGGCTAAACTAATGAAGGATTCTTTGGTGGAAGGAAATTTTATTTGGGCCCAAATAAAAGGGCCATCCAAAAAATGGATACTATTTTGGACCATGAAAGTTGGTAACTTTTTTCAAAAAACCCTTAATTAAAAAAATTGAATTTTTTTGGAATTTTTTTTGAACTAAAGGGCAAAAGGTTTTACATTTTTACAAAAGGTATGAACCCCAAAAAAATTTTGAGAATTTTTTAATTTTGGGAAAGATAAATTTATTGGTTCCCTTCAAAAATTTAGGGAAAAAACTTGCCACATGGAAATTTCCAAGGCAAATAACCTTAGTCATCAAAACCACAATTCTAATTATACAAACATAACCTTATTGGAATTCAACTTTGAAAAACCAAGTTGGGAAGGCAAAAATTTTATAAAAATAACTTTCCTCAAAGGAAAATGACCCTTTCCAAGAACCCATTAAATACCTTTTCAAATATTTTTTCCCAACCTCAAAACCCTTCCAAGAATATTTTTGGTTCTTAGTGGAGCCAAATAAATTCTTGTAATCTTCCCCAGCCGTCGGCTGGTTTAAGTTAAGTTCCGGGCATTTGGCTGTCAAATCCTTTAGTCATAAAACCGGCGGGGGATATTTAAATCAATAACCCCCTGGGTTGGCGGGCGTTAAAATTACCCCCTTAAAATGTTCCCCCGGGGTTTCCGAAATTTCACCCCGTTTGGGTTTAGAAATGTTCCGGTTTTTAAATTCCGGGCCCCATGTCCCATAGGTTGCCCTGGGCCTCGGAAGGAAAATAAGGGTCCGGGTTTATGGCGACGCCTCCCCGGATACCGTTTTGGATGATTGGCCAAACCATCCGGTACCAATTTATGGATGTTTCACAAAATTTTAAAACATCCATATTTTTTGGCTTTAGGACATCCATAGTTGGAAAATGTTTTGGATGCATGCCCACAACCTAAACTTTTTGGAGCTCTTGGTGCCCCATTCCAGGATGGGAAAGGCCCAAAAAGAAAAGGTTCCCGGTCCGGATGGTTTCAGGAGCTTTTTGAAAAGTTGTTGGGAGATCATCAAGGGATGGATGCGGTAATTGACTCCTTTGGGAATTTGCAAACCTCCAACCAAGTGGCTAAATTCAGCAAATGTGGTTCTTCTCCCAAAGAAGGAGGGGTGGAGGGCATCACCACTACGACCGATTAGTTTGATTCATGGCATCATGAAGATAATTGCCAAGATGCTTGCAATGAGGCTCGGCCCGCAATGAATAGACTCGTTTCCAAGCCTGGGCGCTTTCATAAAAAGAGGGTATTCATGATAACTTCATGTATGTGTGGAATATGGCTCATTTGCCTCAACCGGGCAAAACACCATCCTTGCTCTTCAAGCTAGATATCCGGAAAGCCTTTGATTCCATGCCCGGACTACATTCTTGATCTTCTACAACCAGGGGTTTTCCAGCATTTTCCGGATTGGATCGCTAAGCTTCTTTTCCCTCCTCCTCCAAAGTTTCTTGAACAGGTGTTGGGACAACCAATAAAGCACGGCCGGGCCTACGGTAGGGTGACCCGCTATCCCCGCTACTATTTGTCATTGTCATTGACCCCTTCAGAATTGCTAGATCTTGCCACGGCTAAAGGGCTCGCACAAGATTAGGGTCGTGGCTCGCTTTCAAAGCACCCTTTCGCCGATGATGCAACTATTTTGTTAAGCCAATAAAATCGATGTGACCAACCTTGCCACCATTTCCGCATTGCTTTGGAGAGGTCACCGGTCTCGACTAATTTTCACAAAGCTCGTTGTCCCTATCCCGGTCAACTATGATCTTGACAACATCCTCCAGGGCTCCGCCGGCTACCTTCCCAAGTACTTGGGCCTTCCTTCTTTGGAGGCTCAAGCATGTGAACTTCCAATATCTCAAGATAAAGTGGCTGCCATGCTTATTCCTTGGGAGGAAGATATTTCGCCGGGGGTGGGGTGTTGGTATGTCTCATGACCTCCTTGGTGGTCTACTCGCCACGACCCTTGTTTCCCTCCGGACATTTTAAGTAGCATCACCAGTGGGTGTGCCTTCTTCCGGTGGGTCTAGCAAAACGACGGGGCCAAACGAAAGTCCTGGGAAAGCATTTGTAGGTCTAAGGAGTTTTGGGGCTTGGTGTTGCCAATCTTGAGAAATTTTGCCAAGCACTCAGACCCGCTTAGTTGTGGCTCAAGTGGACGGACCCTTCTTGCTTGTGGGTTGGGCTTGGAAATCCACGCGACAAGGACGACAAAGCTTTTTCCGCCCCACTACTATCACGAAATTGGGGGGGCGTCCCATTTTGGGAGTCCCCATGGCTCAACGGGAGGAAACCAAAAGACCTTGCCCGCTCATTTTTTCGCCCCAAGAGTAAAACCGGAAGGTCGGGAGGCATTATCCCGTTGCATGGATCACCAAGATCAATATGGACAATATTCACATTCGAGCATATTCTGCGATTCTTAGAGCTTTGGTTTCCTTCCTTGGAGTGCATCTACAAGGGGGGAGGATACTATATTATGGAAAACACGGCCTGTGGGAGCTACTCGGCCTTTGGCTTATAACGGCCTACTTGACCATCACCCATTCCGCCATGTACAAGGTTGTCTAGAAGTCGCCCCGGGGAAAGTAAAATTTTTGCATGGCTTGCCATACAGGATAGGTTATGGACATCCATTCGCCACGGTTTGGGCTAAACAAAGGGTCCCCACCCTCTGTAAGGCGTGAGCAAAGACGGTCGGGCACATTTTCTTCCAATGCAGATACACCTTGAGAGTTTGGGAGATGGTGAGCTTGCTTCAACTCATTGATTTGCATACTTCGGTTGGGCGGCTTACCGGTCCATGAATGGTGGCGTGAATCGGCTTCCCCAAAAGTGCACACAATAAAGTGATACCTTCTATCTTCATTCTCGTTTTGAAAGCAATTTGGGATAAGAGGAATGCACGAAGTTTTTCGAGGCCGCCCGCCCAACATTTAGCACTCTCCAAGGAATCAAGCAGGGCGGCGCTATGAGTCCTAGCAGGCAAACATTTGGGTCTTTTAAGCCCGGAGAGTAACGGCTTGTATTTTTTTTGGCCTTTGGCCGTGCCTGGAAACCTTGTTAAACCTCCTTCTTATTTAATGAATGAGGCAAATCTTTTGCCTCTATTTCAAAAAAGATGCTTGCTCACTCCGTGGGCGGAGGACTCATCGAGACATGTGATCCTTAGCTGCATCGTGGCAATGTGTGTGTGGGCTCTATCAGGCATGTTCTAGTGGAGAAGATGTCCGAGAACCGAGAACCGAGCGCCAAGAGTTGGTTGTTCAAACTGCATGATGAACTGAGCCAGGAGCTTTTCACGAGGCTGGTGGTGACGTTCTGGAAAGCTATATATGAGGCGATTTTTCAAGGACCATGCCAAGAAGATTCATTTACCAATGCTTATCTGCATGATCTGTTGGCAGCTGAAGCACCAGTGTAACAGCCAAGTTTCATAGCAACAAACCCAGTTGATAACAGGCAGTGCTGGCTCCTACCTCCACCTGCAACTTGTAAATTTAACACTGATGGTGCTGTGGCAAGTAACAACAATCGGGGGCAGCAACAACAATCTGTCGCCACGTCGGCGGTGGTATTTCATGTGAATGATCCTACACTTTTGGAGATTTTTAGTGCCGGAGGCCCTTGCCTATCTGAAGATATCAATCTACAACATCTTCACGTTGCATCGGACTGCTAGGGAGTGATACATGACATCCTTCAGAGAACCGGTAGTTAACAAAGCTATTGTCGAGGAGATAGCCAGCCGATCAAAGAACTTTCTTTCTTGCACCATTTCTTTTGAACGAGACATTTTAATTTTGAAGCCCATAATCTCGCCAAATATATACTTGTAATTCAGGAGTAGGCCGTCATTTGTGGCTGGGTATACCCCATGACCAAGCTCTTGTACCTATGAACATCTCTGAGGTTTAATAAAGTTGGACGAGATTTCCCCCAAAAAATACTAGCGGACCAAATGTTCGCTAGTTTCTGTCCGTGTGGATCGATCGTTCGCGCGCAAAAAACAAAAAAACCTTTGTGGCGTACAAAAGAAAAGAAAAAAAATGCTATGAAACTCTTTGAACAGCCAGGGAAAAAAGGAAAGAAACACGACCATATAAATTGGAGACAAATACAAGGCCTCGTTTTGAAAGCGCATGGATGTAAAATGTAATGAACACACTTTCATCTTTGTTCCCTTCCTTCTCATTTCAAAAATAAAATCAAATACACGCACATACTAGTTCATAAGTATGATTAGGAGTGTCCGTAGATCACATTGCACCTGATATTTCGCCGCGCACCAAGATTTTTTGAGCCACATGCCTTGATGATTATGGAAAATATGACCTCTGTTGGAAATGGGAGGTTGCATTTTATTACTTGCTCTCAAGTACGAGGCCTTAAGCTTGCTTGAAAATGGCAGGCATGCAATGGGCGTGGTAGTATTAATCCGGAAAAAATTATATGAGACCAGGTCTCATATAAACCAGGTGAGACCCTTGATGGATAAAGGGATTCACAAATCACAAAGATATAATCTCTCCCCTGATTTCAGGTGGGGGATGGGTAGATGTTTGTGATTTGTAATCCCTTATCATCAGGATGGGTCTCACCTTAATCCGGAGACCCGGTCTCATAGAATTTTTTCCTATTAATCCTGGCAGGAGTAATGCTCGTAAGGCATAGATAAATTGAAAGTTAGACCACCATCCATGCAAGCCTAGTCAGGTTATGCAAGCATCGTATGGTTGGTACATTGAACTCGACAGATTGTCTCCCCTGTGAAGCTAATTTTACGTACTTATCCATTGACATGACATCAAAGTTTTCAACTACACAGGGATATCATCCACCTTGCATGATCCAAATTTCATACTAACCAAAGAACAACAAAGTATTCGATGGAAATGTCTCGAAACGAGAGATCAATCTAATACCTTGGATGACATAATGAAATACTTCCACACAAAACTGATGATGAAGCAGTTTGGGTACGTACATCAATTCTCGCCAATGCATGGAAAGTTGGAAACGATCGACTTAAAAACAAGAAATAATACTTGGGGATCTTCGGACAAATGTAAACAAGGGGACTCGATGGAGCTGGACTTGTTCTCGCTCTATTCCCTTATTCCTTTTCCTGGGCTGATCCGGCCAGGAAATCAAACTGCTGCTCCCATGCTAACGAGTAACGAGGTCGTCGGCCAGGGTGTCGCGCAGGGGGAGGCCGACGGCGACGGGTTATCGTTGGCGACCATAGCCCCGCCGTCGTCGTACAGCTTCACGCCGTGCAGCAACTCGGGGTCGAGGGTCGCCGAGGCGCTCGCAGATGTTGTGGAGTGCGCAGCACACCTCGAGCACCAAGGCAGGGTCGACGTCGTCTTCATCATTTTTCTTTTCCCTTTGAGTTTGATCACGATGTTCTTCTGGAGCAAGGACCAGCGCGCTTTGAACCTCCGGAACGTCTCCACGCCCCGGCGAGCACCTTCTCGACGCCCGCGTTGAAGCTCGCTGCGCCGGCGTCAGGTTCTCGGGGAGTAGGGCACCATCATCCACCTCCGTCAGCGGGTAGCGGCGCCGGCGACCAGGCGCATGCTCTGTCCAAAGATCTGCCCGGTAATCTGGCCTGCTCAGTGTCCATGCGAGGAGGGTTTTCGTCGGGTTGCCGCCGGGTGTCCGGCGAAGACCGCCGAAGGTCCCGTCGGCGTTGACGGACGCCTGCAGGGTGATGCTGTAGGGCGGTCTGCTGGTGTTGCGCGGCGTGGCCCGGCGGTTCTTGTAGTCGTCGACGTTGTGCTTGGGAGCGGTGATGGCGAAATGCGTGGTGTGGACGGTGCCCATGATTCCCTGGATGCCGGACAGGGCCTGGAAGTCTGCTGCGTTGGCCGCTGTGGCGGCGGCGTTACGCCAGCCGACCTCGTCCGGGAAGATCTTGTCCTTGATCGCGGCCCGGTTAAAGATGTTGTGGCAGGTTGGAGCGCGATTGGCCTGAATCGATCGGCGACGTCGCGGAGGGACTCCCGCTGGCAAGGCGCCAGATGCAGAGGGCGACCGCGGCACGGGGTTGGGCCTGACGGGTTGCCGCCGGGCCGGGGCGCCTTCCTTGTTGGCGGCGCCGGCCAGCCGCCCGCACAGGTGGTCAAACGTGGGCCTGCACATGCCGAAGAGGCGCCCAAGTCTGCCGCCGGGAAGGTCGGATCGCCCACCGTTTGCCACAACCACCGCCTTTGCTGGCTGTCTCAGTCGAGCCCGCCGGCGGCCTTCCTCTTGGAACCCTGCGCCTTCCTTCTTCCTTCTTCCCAGCTCTTCTTTCTCATCTCCCTTCGCCTCCTTGGCAGTCTCCACCGGCGCCGGCTCAGACCACGCAGCCTCCTGTTGAACAACATAGCCCAAGACGGACTGGTCGTCCCGCCGGTGTTCCCAGTCTCCACCCCCGGCCAAAAAGGAAGTTTTTGGGAAAAAAAAATTTTTTTGGTTTTTTGGGGGGGCCCCCCCCCAAAGCCCCCCTTTCCTACCCACCCGGGGGGGGGGGGGGGGCGGGCCCCGGGGACCGGGAAAAAAAGGGGGAAAACCCCAAAAAAAGGGTTTTGGGGGAAAAAAAAAAAAAGGGGGGAAAAATTTTTCTTTAACGGGAAAAATTTTTTGGGGTTTTTGGGGGGGCCCCCGGGGGGGGGCCCCGGGGAAAACCCCCGGGGGAAAAAGGGGGGTTTTTTCCCCCCCAAAAAGGTTGGGGGTTTTTTTAAAAAAGGGTTGGAAAAAAAAAAACCCCCAACCCCTTTTAATTTTCAAAAATTTTAAGGGGGGGGGGGGGGGGGCCCCAAACCCCCAAAGGGTTAAAGGGGGGAAAATGGGAAACCAAACCCCTTTTTTTCCCTTCCATTTTTTTCCCCCCTTTTTTTTTTTTCCCCCCCCCCCCCCCCCGGGGGGGGAAAAAATTTTTTGGGAAAAAAAACCCCTCCTTTTAATTTAAAAAAGGGGGGGCCCAAAAAATTTTAAAGGGGCCCCAAAAAGGGGGGTTTTTTTATTTTTAAACCCCAAAAAAAAGGGGAAATTTGGGAAAAAAACCCCAAAACCCTTCCCCTTTATTTTCCCCACCCCAAATTTTTTTTAAAATTTTAAAAACCCAACCCCCTTTTTTGGTGTTTTTAAGGGAAAGGGGGGGAAAAACTCGCCCTTTGGGGGGGCCAAATTTTTTAAAAACCCCCTTTTTTTTTTTTAAAAAAAAAAAAAAAAATTTTTTAAAAAGGGAAAATTTTTAAAAATAAAAAAAAAATTTTTAAAAAAGGGTTTAAAAAAAAAATTTTTAAAAAAAATTTTTTGGGGTTTGGGGGGGGTTTTTTTTTTTTAAAAAAAATTTAAAAAAAAAGGGGGCCGGGGAAAAAAAAACCGGGTTAAAAGGGGAAAAAAAAAAAGGGGGGGTTCAAAATTTTTCCAAATTTTTTTTTTTAAAAATTGCCCCCTTTTTTTTTTTTTTTTAAAATTTTTTTCCCTTTTTTTTAAAAATTTTTTTTTTGGGGAAAAACCCCGGGGGGGGGCCCCAATTCCCCCGGGGGGTTCCCCCCCAAAAACCCCCAGGGGGTTCCCCAAAGGGGGGGGGGGGGGGGGAAAAAGGGCCCCCCCCCCCGAAGGGGGGGTTTTTTAAAATTTTTAAAAAAAGGGGGGGGGGGGGGGCCAAGGGGGGGGGGGAAGGGAAAAATTAAAGGGGGGGGGGGGTTTAAAAGGGGGGGGGGGTTTTTGGGGGGGAAAAGGGTTAAAAAAAAAAGGGGGGGGGGAAAAAAAATTCCCCCCCAAAAAAGGGGGGGAAAAAAAAAAAAAATTTTTCCAATTTTGGGTTTTTTAATTTTTTTAAAATTTTTTTTTTGGGGGTTTTTTTTAAAGGGTTTTTCCCCCTTTTTCCCTTTTTTTTTTTAATTTTTTTTTTTTTTAAAAATTTTTCGGCCCGGGGGGGGGGGCCCCCCCCGGGGGGGAAAAAATTTTGGTTTTGGAAAGTTTTTCCCCAAAATTTCCTTTCCCCTTTTTTTTAGTTTAAAAAGGGGCCGGGGGGGGGGGCCCCGGGGGGGGGGGGGAATTTGGGGCGGGGGGGGAAAAAGGGCCCCGGGGAAACCCCAAAGGGGGGGGGAGGGCCCCCGGGGGGGGCCCCCGGGGGGGGGGGGGAAAGGGGGTTTTTTTTCCCCGGGAGGGGGAAAAGGGGGGGAAAAAGGAGGGGGGAAAAGGGGGGGTTTTGGGGGGGAAGGGCAAAAAAAAAAAGGGGGGGGGGGGGGGGGGAAGGAAAAGGGGGGGGGGGGAAAAACAAGGGGGTTTTTTTAAAAAAAAAATTTTCCTTTTCCCCCCTTTTTTTTAAAAAAGGGGGGGAAAAAAAAAAAATTTTCCCTTGGGGCCCCAAAAAAAAAATTTTTTTTTAAAACCTTTTTTTTTTAAAAAATTTTTTTTTTTTTCCCCCCCTTTCCCCCCCCCCCCTTTTTTTTTTTGGGGAAAAAAACCCCCCATTTTGGGTCTTTTTCCCCCGGTTTAAAAGGGGCCCCGGGGCCCCCAACCCTAAAAAATTTTGGACCCCTTTTTTTAAAAATTTTTTTCCTTTTTAAAAGGAAATAAAAAATTTAACCCCTTTTTTCCAAAAGGGGGTTTATCCAAAAAGGGGTTTTTTTTTGAACCCCCGGGGAAAGGGGCCCGGGGAAAAAATTTTTCCCCAAAAACCCCAAAAAAGGGGGGGAATTCCCTTTTAAAAATTTTTTTTGGTTAAATTTGGGGCCCCCAAAGGAAAAATTTTTTTTGGGGGGGGTTTTTGTTTTTTTTTTTAAAATTAATTCCAACCCCCAAAAGGGGCCCCAAATTTAAAAGGGTTTAAAAAAGGGTTTTTTTAAAAAATTTTTTTTTTCCCCCCCAAAAAAATTAAAAAAAAAAACCAAAAAAAAAAATTTTTTTAAAAAACCCCCTTTCCCCTTTTAAAAAATTCTTTTTTCTTTAAATTTTTAATTTAAAAAGGGGGGAAAAAAAAACCCCTTTAAAAAAAAAAGGTAAAAAAAAATTTAAAAAGGGGGGGGGGAAAAAAAAAAAACCCCCAAAAAAAAAAACCCCCCCCCAAAAAAAAAAAAACCCAAAAAAAACCCCCGGGGTTTTAAAGGGGGGGGGGGGGAAAAAAAAAAAAAAAACCCTTTTAAAATTTTAAAAAAGGGAAAACCCCCAAAAAAAAAGGGACCCCCAAAAAAAAATTTTTAAAATTTTCCCAAAAACCCCCACCCAATTTTTTTAAAATTTTTTAAAAAAGGAAAAAAAAAAAAAAAATTTAAATTTTCCCAAAATTTTTTAAAAAAACCCCGGGCCCAAATTTCCTTTTTTTTCCCCAAAAAGGGGAAAAACCTGGGAAAATTTAAATTTTGTTTTTTTAAAAAAAAAAAATTAAATTTTTTTGGGAAAAAAAAGGGGAAAAAAA